>SJYC01115356.1:0-51256 GCA_006408675.1 Madoqua kirkii | reverse complement strand
GGCTGGGTTGGGGATTTCCAGGGTTAAGGGGGGGGGGGGGGGGGGGTTGGGGGCAGGGGGTGGCAGAGAGAGAGCCAAAGGGCCAGCACTGCCTTTGAAGAAGGAAACAGAACAGACCCCATCTTGAAAGCAGGACTCCATCATGGCTGGACTGTGGACTTTGAGCTCTATGCCCAGTATCTATGGAAACGACATACCAACAGGAAAACCAGGCCCCCAGAAGGAAGAGCCCCAGGGCTCATAGCTAGACTATCCCATCGCCTAAAAGAACACCCTAATTATCTGTGTAACCACATAGAATCAATCATACATTCTATTATGCTTATTGGGGTATGACCACAGGCCTTCTGATAATTGTCCACTGTTGCTCAAGGCAGATGAATCACGGGTTAACTTTGATTGTATCTTTCTTTTCCTATGTTCAGACTAGTTTCAGAGAATTCGGGGAGGTGGGTTTGAGCACATACACTTAAGGTATATAAGGTTTTCACAAAAACTGCTTGGAGTCCTTGGCTAAGAGGAGATTCTGCTCTGGGCCACCAGCGTAATAAACAGCACGCCAGTATCTGCATTGTCCTTCTGAGTGAGTTTGTTTCCCGGAACGTGTGGCTACAACGCCTTCTGTCTGCTTAGGATGGTGCAGGGGAAAAAACACGTCAGCTGCCCAGCTTCAGATGCAGTCTGCCTGCATATCCTATCTTTCTACAGCAGCAGGAATTCGGGCATTGTCCACCACCTACGAGCTTTCATGTCCTTTCCAAAATGTCTCATGCACATCCTCGTTGTAGTGAATGTGAGCACTCACCCAGGACCGCTCCCAGCCAGGCACACAGGCCATCACTCAGCCAGGGCTTAGGCTCGTCCCCTTTCAGCTTTCTTTTCCCCCCACAATGTTAGCACTATTTACGGAGGTCCAAAATTCTCCCTTTCTATTTGTTTGTTTTGCCGTCCAAACTCCGAGTCTTATCTGCAAAGTAAAAAAGAGAGGAAGAGAGAGAAGGCTGTGAATTTTCATAATCTAAGGGTCTTTTTCTATGACTTGATTATGGAAAGTGATGGATGTGAGCTGAGTGGAATGACAAAAGGGGAGAAAGACAAGAGAGAAGAAAAACCACTCCAGCAAACCCAATCACCAGCCCCTCTTGAACAGTCATTAAGCAGCCTGTTGGAAGCTTCAAGTCCCATTTTGGGGCTGAGAGAGTAACAACACAAACCTAGAAAATGTGGTACATTTTATCATAGATTTGAATTATCTTAGTTGGTTTTGCCTTTGAGGCTGCGGAGATGGGGAAAAGCACAAAGGAAAACAGGGAAACACTGCCCTCTGCTGCCTGTGTGGTAAATAGCAGCATAGATGAAAGAAAATTTCCATGATCAAGTAAAAGCACACATGCCCACAATGTCTGCAAAGGAATCACTGTGACCAGCCTAGACACCATATTAAAAAGCTGAGATATTACTTTACCAACAAAGGTCTGTCTAGTCAAAGCTAAGGTTTTTTCAGTAGTCATGTATGGATGTGAGACTTGGACTATAAAGAAAGCTGAGCACCGAAGAATTGATGCTTTTGAACTGTGGTGTTGGAGAAGACTCTTGAGAGTCCCTTGGACTGCAAGAAGATCCAACCAGTCCATCCTAAAGGAAATCAGTCCTGAATATTCATTGGAAGGACTGGTGCTGAAGCTGAAACTCCAGTACTGTAGCCACCTGATGCGAAGAGCTGACTCATTTGAAAAGACTCTGATGCTGGGAAAGATTGAAGGCAGGAGGAGAAGGGGAAAACAGAGGATGAGATGGTTGGATGGCATCACTGATGCGATGGACATGAGTTTGATTAGGCTCCAGGAGTTGGTGATGGATAGGGAAGCCTGGCGTGCTGCAATCCATGGGGTCACAAAGAGTTGGACATGACTGAGGGACTGAACCGAACTGATACACAGATATTTGACTTTGTGGAATGCATTTTCCCATCCAACGCTGCCTTCAAAGTTTGTACAGATGATCAAAGAACACAGACATGTTCTCCAATAATCGTGTTCTTCACTGGGCTTTGGTTTCATTTGTCTGGACAGAAAATACTTTGATGTGATTTTTCAAAGAAAATGACATAAAAGTTATAAACTGAAAAAAAAAATCACTTTGTTTTTGCCCTCCTAAACCATACCTAGATACGTTTATTAGATTTTCATATAAATATAAGCAGAGGTGACTGTCTAATTTTTTCCCTTTTTTTAATGCAGTAATTAAATATTCAGTATTTCCTGCTTTTGTCTTATGTCTCAGAGATCTTTTCATTTCAGGACAGAGTAAGTTTCCTTGTTTTTTTCTCCACTGACTATTTTATATGTAGAAAGGACACATTGCCAGTTTTGAAACCCTCCACATTGATTACCTTCTTACAAAATGCGAATGATTTAAAAATTTCAATATAAAAGTAACCTCCTTCAGCCCACACTTTCCCACAGACAAACACTGTCTATGGTCTTTTGTAATAACCTTGCCTCCTGGCTGTATTTTCACTCTGGTCCTCCTGGTGATTAAAATCTCTCACCTTGGTATCCACTGCATTCCATAGCTGAAGAGAGGTCCGTCGTCACTGAACTTTAGAAGCTGGTACTCAGAATTAAAAGGGCTTAATGTCACCAAGAATTCTATTAAAACACTCAGGGTGAAGGGGGAAAAAAGCCTTCCGCTTCAGCTGAAATGTTCCTGTAAAGGGCAAAATGGAAAATACAAACACCACTGCCTTTTTCCTCTTGGATGCCACAACCATCAGCACCTCCTGAAAATGGCAAGGCTGCCAGCTCTTGATGGAAGCCAGGTCTGGCTTTTTGTATGCAAAATGGTTAGAAAACAGTGTCTTCCAAGGCAGCTAGCAAGCCAGTGAGACTGTCAAAGGAAAACCCAATTATCCAGAGCAAACACTGACCATACAATTTAATTATCCCAGTCAGGAAAGCATTTGATCATCTACCACTGGACTTTTCCAGAAACTTCACCCTGAATCAGTCTGAGCCATTCATCTGCCACCCAGCCTCCCCCAACAGGTCTGTAGTAGCTGCATCACGGCTGCCCCCATCGCCTTGGTCCACCCTAGAGGTCACCTGTAGCATCACAGGAAGTTCCCATGCTCACAGGGATATTACCATCAAGGAGCTGTTTCTCTCTACCTGAGGGGGTTTTCTAACAAGTAACATAGGCCTTGGGGAGTTCAGGCAGGCAGGGTAGAACCAAAGTGCCAGAGAATTAAAGTTCTCAAAAGCAACCCTCAATCAATGAGAGACAGAAGTTGGTAGATAAATATGCAGCCCTTGCCTCTTGCTGGGGCACTGAGAGTCTCAAAGGACACAAGTGTGATTGTATCCCAAGTACCGATAATAGTGATCCACTCGTTAATACTTTCCTTATTTGCTTTTTTCCCTTCCCTACTCTTTTGCCTTCTTCCAGTGATCACCTGCTATGACAGGGATCGGGAGACAGAACACACGATGACTTAACCAGAGGAAGTGTAACACAAAGAACCATTATCGTGATGAAGAGTAATTGTAAAAGGCACCCTATGGCTTAGGCTGAGCACCCACAGGCAAAGACGGGGGACATTCAGGCTTCTTCCGGAAAGCCCACAGGATAGTAGAGAAGTCTGTGGCTCTGGCTAGGCTGGAGCTGGTCTGGAGAGGATGCAAGCAAGAAACCACCCTCCATAGTCCTTCTGGGGGAGCAGTCAAGCACCCCCTAATTTTGTGGGGATGTGGAGTGTGGGAGTCAGCGGGGACAGGAGTCCTTCAGAGCACGTGAGCTGTGCTTCCGACTCTAGTTTCCAGACCGAGAGGGTTGCACAAAGGTTATCCACACACCGAGGCTGCAAAGTTACAAAAGGACCACATTTTGACCCATGGGCAGGTTCCACTGAATGCCCCCACACCCATAACTGAGCCCCATACAGCACAGAAATAGCAGGAGACCCTCCCCCTCCAGCAACACCCCTCCAGCTTCCTTGTCTGAGAAAGCTCGGCAACATGTTCCTGTTAAAGAAGAAATACTTAAAAGAAATTCCTTTATCAGCAGTGAAGTTGCTCAGTCCTTTCTGACTCTGCAATCCCATGGACTGTAGCCTACCAGGCTCCTCCATCCATGGAATTTTCCAGACAAGAGTACTGGAGTGGGTTGCCATTTCCTTCTCCAGGGGATCTTCCCCCACATATTGAAGGATGCATCAGAGCTGAGAGGCAGTAAGTCGACCACAAAAACCTCTCCCAAAGAGAATGTTTGCACCCAGGTCTTTATTTCGGGATCTGCTTTTTTAATCAAGAGAACATCCAGCAAACCTGATTCTGTCTTTGTCTCTGTGTAACTTCAACAAAGGGCTGTAACAGCTCAGCTCCCCATTTTCTTAGGTGTAAAGTGGAGAAGGGGACAACAGAGGATGACATGAGTGAATGGCATCCCCGACTCGATGGACATGAGTTTGAGAAAACTCCGGGAGTTAGTGATGGACCGGGAAGCCTGGCATGCTGCAGTCTATGGGGTCACAAAGAGTCAGACACAACTGAGCGAGTGAACTGAACTGAATGTGGAGGTGATAATAACCAATTCCCGCCTTATGGGGTGTTGGTAAAATGAGAAAAGGCGACCATTCACTGTGCACCTGGCACAAATTTCATCCTCTTTCTTCGTTCTTTTCACATCAGCTGCAGCTCCAAAGTTCCTTCTTTCACGTTTTGAATGACGGGCTAAGTTGTCAGAATGCTCTGAGCTACTTAGGCCAAGATACTTTGTCCTTAACTGTGCTCTGGGACAGCTGTGGTGGGAGGGGATTAGGAGGATGCTTTGCTCTGGAAAAGGATGATTTGAAGCTTTGGAAACAAAGGATAAAGACAAATGTTTCTCTGCAGAGGAAAGTTCAAATGGAGAAATCCTCCCAGAATACAATACACCATTTTCTGCGGGAGCTTAGATAAATGAGCTTTAAAGGGGAAATACACTATCGACTGGGCTTCCCTGATGGCTCCGTAGTAAAGATTCTGTCAACGCAGAAGACACAGGTTTGATCCTTCATTGAGGACGATCCCCTGGAGATGGAAATGGCAACCCCCTCCAGTAATCTCACCTGGAGAACCCCACGGACAGAGGAGCCTGGTGGGCTACAGTTTATGGAGTTGCTAATTCCCTTGTAGCTTACTTGGTAAAGAGTCTGCCTGCAAGGCAGAAGACTTGGGTTCGATCCCTGGGTCAGGAAGATCCCCTGGAGAAGGAAATGGCAACCCACTCCAGTATTCTTGCCTGAGGAATCCCATGGACAGAGGATCTTGACAGGCTACAGTCCATGGGGTCACAAAGAGTCGGACACGACTGAGCGACATTCACTCTTTCACTCACTCGAAAGAGTTGGACATGACTTAGCAACTAAACAACAACAAATAATAGCTACTATATATTGAGATCTCACTATGTGCCAGAAATGTATAGAAATAACCCGGCTGAATCCTCATACCAAGTCTCTAAGGGAAATGCTATTTTTAATCCCAATTTTTGCAAAAGATGAAACAGAGGCTCAGAAAGATGAAGCCATTTGCCTAAAAGCAGAGCCAGAATTTGAACCCTAATCTGTTTGACTCGAAGCTCCAGCTGCACCTGCTGTGGATGGATGCGTTCCTGATTTAGACTAAAGAGACAGGAGACTGCAATTCGTGATTAATCTCTAAGTCCCTGTGAGAATTGGGAAGAAGTTCCTCCTTTTTCAAGAAAGCAATTCGCTCATCTGTAAAATGAGGGAGTCGAGTTAGAACCGTGATTCTCGTGGGAGTGATACCATCTTCAAGGATATTGTGGAAATTTACAGGACTAGCTGGCACTGTGGTGAGAGGATGCACAAAGGCATTTCAGGACTGAGTACCAAGAGGAGCAGACATTCTAAAGGATGCTTGAGATAATCCTGTCCAGTGAAGAATAGGCTTCATGCCCTGGCTATTCCACAAAAGAGTCTTCTTGTTGAAAGGGTTATCTCAGCCTAGACCCCAACACCATTTCATATACAAAAATAAGTCATTCTTACTCACTTTTGATATACAATAAATTTTTCAGTGCACCACTGCAAAAGATCCCACATGTCACAACTGAGACCAGATAGAGCCAAATACACTAACTGATGGTTTCACTGGGGTATTTAAATGATCCAAGTGTAATTGAAATTCATCAAGCTGGGCATAAGATGACCACACTTTGATGAGTCTTAAAGTATCCAAAGTTAACCTCATTTTTCAAAAAGAAGTGCAATTCGAACACCCCGGTTTAAAAAGTTGGTAGCTGCCAACAAAAGCCGCTGAGGTCAAACAGATTTGAGTTTAGATCTCATTGCCAGCATTTTCTACAAAGTAAGAAAATTACTCAGCCTGTCTGGGCCTCCATGTCCTCACGTGTAAAAGGAGAATAATAACTCACGAGAGGGCTCCAGACATAACGCACGTAGAAGTGCCACCTCTGCTTTTCCGCGTCTCCAGGAGTTTTCCGCCCCATTAGCTCTGACTTCCCCAAAGCAGGGCTGTGTCAGCGACGTTCGTGTCCCCCTCCGCCCCCTCCCGAGCCCAAGGACATGGCTAATCAACTATGACGCTTTTCCTACTGACCCTTAAAATCCATCTCCACACAACTCTCCCTGAAGCAGCACTCTCCGTGAGAGCTGGCATATGAAATAAAACCTAGCTGCTATCCTGACCCGCATCACATTCATCTTTGCCTTGTCTGGAGCATCTTATACAAAGACTGGTCAAGCTTGTAAAAACTGGGAAAGGAATCAATATTTAGTTATTGTAGCATCTGAAACTGAACACACTCAACCAGGTGTTTTGTTTTATTTTTTTAAGTGACACTTTATTATTATATGTTGTTTGTTTGGTTGGTTGGTTGGTGGTTTTTTTTTGACCACAACAGGTATGTGGGACTTTAGTTCCCCCACCAGGATTGAACTCACGCCTCCTGCATTGAAAGTTCAGAGTCTTAACCACTGGGCCACCACGAACGTCTCTGGTCTGATTTTTTTAATAGTACCTCTTAAACTCCTACATGAAAGAACCGTAATTCTTGAGTAATCAAAGAGATCAAGAACCAAACCAATTTAGGCAAGGAATACCAACCCACACATCGGAGGTGGCTAAACTAGGTTCAAACCCAGGTCTGCCCATCTAATGCCCAAGATCTGTCCACCACAGCACACCATGCTTCATCAACTTGGACACGCAATGTGTGTCTAACATCAGAAAACAGATAACTGTGGATGAGTTATCCAGAACCCAGAATGGGAGAAAGACTTGCATCACACTGTTAGGAGTGAGTTAGAAGGAGAAGAAAATGATCTCATGTCAAAAAGTAAGTAAAAATGAGTGAAGTCAGATGGCTCGAAACAGCGAGACAGAGTCGACAGTGCGCAAGGCTAACAATTTCTCGGCTGCTAATCAGCAGATGTGCTTTTCGCGAGCATGGGCGCACGAGGGCTCCACTAAGGGAGCAGATCGCCTTCGCTAATCCCATGGAGAGCAGCAGCCCGCTCTCTGCAGTCCTGCTTGCTCTCTTGCTTTGAGTTTGGTCTTCTTTCCTGCTGGTTTCGTGTATCTCATCAGAGACCAGAAGCGGGAAAACAGAGCTGTCCTGTGACAAAAAAGAATTCTTTGCAGTGGAACCAGGAGGACCTGCTACTGTCCAGCCAAGCCTCTCCAGCATCCCTTCTCTGTGTCCTTCTCTCTATTAATAGAAGCAGCCAGCATCTTTTCCTGCTCAGAGCACCCCAACTTCCACACATCTCCTCCACACCCATCAGACCACTCCACACAAGACAGGCATCACAGCCCATCTTGCTGAAAATAGTCTTCCTTCCTCCTCCAAAGCAGCAGATGGCATCATAAATAATACAGCTTCAAGAACTTTTCTTTCCTCCAGATTTTAGCTCAATATAAGGAATCATTTTCCAACTGCCACAACTTCCCAAAGAAGGTGCGTTAACCCCTTCAGGCAATGGTGTGTCTGATTGCAAAGGGATCTCTTAAGAAGATATCCTTGGGAGATTCCAGTCTCAGAGGAGAAATTGCATTGGCTGCCCACTAATGCCCCTTGCCTACTCTAGAGTTCTCTGATTCAACAGGGATCTTGAGGCCTTTGGTGGCAGCAAGGAGGAAATTTGAGGCAGTTCTGTGAGAAGCATCTTTGACTCCAGCACAGAGATCATCAAGGGTTTTGTGCAAAGAGCTAGCTGGCACAGGCTTTAGGCTTTCCATGCCCTATGTTGTTTGTTGAGATGACTCAGTTCTGCAATATCAGGAAGGCATCATAGACAGTTTCTAGACAAATAAGTGTGGTTACATTCCAACAAGAAGTCATTTACAAAATTGGTGGCTGTTAAGTCTTAGCTTATTTCAAAATAAAGAGGTAAAAACAGAAATTGGCAGCAGGCTAGATTTGACCTGCTGCCTATAGCTGCATGTTCATACTCAATTGTGTCCAACTCTTTGGGACCCCGTGGACTGTAGCCCACCAGGCTCCTCTGTCCACGGGATTTTCTAGGCACGAATACTGGAGTGGGTTATTTCCTACTCCAGGTGTCTTCCTGACCCTGGAAACAAACCCACATCTCCTAAATTGACAAGTGGATTCTTTACCAGTAGTGCCACTTGGGCTAGAGTTGGCTAATACTTGTTCTAGAGGAAACTTATCCACCTGAACCTCCCCTCCCTTCCTGCTTCATCCAGTCAACCACTGAGCCAAGTCAGCACCATTTCCAGAATCTGTCTCATGACCATCCACAAAAGAGGCGAGGCCAGTCTCTTAGGCAACTGAGCCCACATCAGCCATAGCAAGCGACTGCAGCAAGACCCCCAAATAGACCTTCCTTTGACAGACAAGCACACATTTCTTAAAATGTCAGCAGGCACTAAAACTCTTGGGTAAAAGTGTTTAGCCTTCCAAACAAGAGGATTCTTATAGGTTTACGGGAGCTCATTACCAGCCTCCTCACCTGCAGATTCTGAGGAAATGGGCAGCAGACCCAAGGAACCACGTGAGACTCAAGATCCAGGACTGTACTCTCCTAAAAGGTCAGGTAAGTACTGGATACCTTCCATATTTGCAAGTGAAAGTTGTTCAGTCGGGTCCAACTCTTTGCGACCCCAAGTCCATGAAATTTTCCAGACCAGAATACTGGAATGGGTAGCCTTTCCCTTTTCCAGAAGATCTTCCCAACCCAAGGACTGAACCCAGGTCTCCCACATTGCAGGCAGATTTGTTACCAGCTAGGCCACAAGGGAAGCCCAAGAATACTGGAGTGGGTAGCCTCTCCCTTCTCCAGGGGATCTTCCCAACCCAGGAATCGAACCAGTCTCTCTTGCATTGCAAGTGGATTCTTTATCAACTGAGCTATCAGGGAAGCTTCCATATTTAGGGCATTGGGTTTGCTATGTTGGACAACATGGCTCAAACCAGGCCAGGTTAGGAGTTTTCTCCTAACCCCTTGCAGGCATTTGGGTCTATTTGGAGAAGAAGGAAAGCTCAAAAACCAACTCAAACCAACTTCTGACCAAAAGTTGCTTTCTTGAATTCTTGCAATAGTAGGGAAAGACAGCAAGTAACACTTGGGCCCACAGTTCTGCATTTAAGAGGACAGGCTTTAAAAAAAAAAAAAAAAAAAAAAACGAGGACAGGCTGTATTACTGAAATTATCTTACTGGCAAACTGGCGATAGGGGTGAGAACCTGGAACCCCTGAGCTGTACTGGTCAGGGCTCTGGATCCCTACACTGACTACCGTAAGCAGGTAGGAAGGACAGCAGGGATAACTCGGTTCTGGGGTACCCACAGTTAAGGGGCAACTCTGCTTAGATGCTGATGAGCGTAACAGAAACAGGGGTAATAATAAACCACTACTAATTGCTCTTTATACATTTCATTTCACTCGTCATTCTCAGCCACCCTGCGAGGTTGCCATTCATATCGACTACCTGTACATCTCATGGGCTGCCGAGAGGAAGCCCATTCTAATCCTAGAATTAGCTGGAACTAAAAAGACTACTACCTTGAGGCTTCCCTGGTGGCTCAGTGGTAAAGAATCCATCTGCCAACTCAGGAGACACGGGTTTGATCCCTGATTCGGGAAGATCCCACGTGCCACAGAGTAACTAAGCCCATGAGCCACAGCTACTGAGCCTGCGCTCTAGAGCCTGGGAGCCACAGCTACTGAGCCTGCGCTCTAGAGCCTGGGAGCCACAGCTACTGAGCCTGCGCTCTAGAGCCTGAGAGCCACAGCTACTGAGTCCACGGGCCCCTAGAGCCTGTGCTCCATAATGAGAAAAGACACCGCAATGAGAAGCCCATTCACCACCACTAAGGAGTGAGCCCCGCTCGCCACAACTAGAGAAAAAGCCTGCGCAGCAATGAAGACCAAGCACAGGCAAAAATAAACAAATAAATATTTTTAAAAAAAGAAGAAGAAGAAGAAAGAAAGAAAGAAAGAAAACTACCATCTTGGTTACTTTGTGAGCTCCAGGGTGAAAATATGAACTTGCTTTTGAGGCAAGTTGTCCTTTATCTTGGAAACAATCGTTTCGGTAGTCCCCTTGAGTTACACATGTGCAAAGTACCTGCATTCCTACCCGCTGGTTTGGAGAAAGTGCTTTTCTTTAGTAGAGATGGGCTTGGAAAGGGCCTGAGTTTAAAAGAGGCTGATAAGCAAATCGATAGTGAATCCTTTCTCATGGACTGTTTACGTATGTGAACCTACACGGTGAGCCAAGGAGCTTTCTGGGAAAAAGGAGTAGGTATTTATCTACTTCGTGTATTTTTTAGAACATGTCTGACATGGGTAGACCTACCTGCGGCCAGATGGTGGGAAGAAAAAGAAGGATCTTCTGCGCAAAGGTTGACGGTGCAGCTTGTTCCAGGCAGTGAGCGGACGCTGTTCAATTCATGATACTGCTCTTGGGTGATGGGCTGGGCCTTATGGTTGCTTTTGATAGGAAACGAAAGAGCAGACCTCTGATTGGCCACATCCCCAGCCATCCGGGCCAATTGGAGAGAAGAGTATCCTTGACCAAGGGTAGCCCAGGAGAAGGAGCATCCCCCCACTATTCTCTGTGGAACCACAGCAAGAGCTGACATTTCTCCTGACTACAGGTTCTGCCCAACTTCAGTAGAGGCCAAGGACCCCAAGTTTTGTTTTTCTCACCTGAAGAGCAACGACAAAGGTTCTTAGGCTTCCCGGAAAGGCCGCTGAAGACGAAAGGGGGATGTCGAGGAGACTGCACTGCCTGCTAATCTGAACAGGTGGAGGACAGCATGCAGAAAGTGGCTGTTGGCCAAGAGACTCGTTTTGCATTTGTGTGAGCTGTTGCAGTCTGGGACTTGCAGGTTCTGAGCCCGTGAGCCTGCTGAGGCTGAGAGAGGTTCATAGCAGGATGTCGGCCCTTCTGAACCCTCCTCACTGCACATAGAATCCCCCAGGAAGTTCTAAAGCAGCCCGGTTGAATCGGTCTTTTGGATTAGACGAAGGAAGCAACTATTTTTGAGAAGTTTGGTAGGTGAATCTAATGTGTTAGCAGTTGTGAAGTACAGGACTAGCACAAGACAGACAGACGATAGAAGCACAGAGAGAGATATAAGATAGATAGATATCCCCATTTTGTGGATGAGGAAGCTGAAGGTTAGAAATTCAAGTAAGTACCCCAAGGCCATTCAACAGATAAGCCTCAGAAGTGAGTGAAGTCGCTCAGTCGTGTCCGACTGTTTGCGACCCTGTGGACTGTAGCCCACCAGGCTCCTCCATCCATGGGGTTTTCCAGGCAAGAATACTGGAGTGGGTTGCCATTTCCTTCTCCAAACATATGTCAGAAACATTTGTCAAATCTAAGTCTATCTGATTGCTGACGCCATATTGCTGACACCATATTGACACCCCTCTATCATATGGCCTTAAGGATTCTGGAGAATGAGGAAAAAGGAACCAACACAGACAAAGGAGGACAGAAGGAGTCCCTGGGTTTCCCTGGTGGTCCAGGGGTTAAGAATCCGCCTTGCAATGCAGAAGACAGCGGTTCAATCCCTGGTATAAGAAGATCTCGCATGCCCTGGAGGAACTAAGTCCGCGCCCCCCAACTCCTGAGCCTGCACGCTAGAGCCCTCAGATCCTGCTCCACAAGAAGAAACCACACACCACAACTGGGGAGGAGCTCCTGCTCAACTCGCTAGACTAACGCACACTACAGCAGTGTGCAGCAATGAAGAGAAAAGCCGTGTGCCTCAGTAAAGACCCAGCACAGCCAAAAAAAATTAAGAAAGAATCTCCCAAAGACACTAGCTTCTTACCAGTTAAAAACACCATTGCAGTGAATCAAAAGATTTTTCACAGAGTCACAAAATTTCTTCTGTATGTCAATGAAAAGCCATCTAGGCCAAATCAACGTGTTTCAAGAGAGGTTTCTCTCTCCCACTTCTTTCTAGCCAAGAAGCTTGTCAAGCTTGATGCACTTGAGGCATCACTGGGAGGCAGGCACTGAATGAAAAGGAGATGTGTGTGTCTGGTGTGGCTTGGATGACAAGGGAATTACGGCTCTGAGGGGCTCCCGGCCTTATCTAGCACAGGCAGGAGGAGAGCGCCACCTTGTGGGGGGAGTTGATGCAAGCCAGGCTGGTTCAGGGCTCTGGACCAGAGATGTGAGGTTGGCCGACTCTTAGGAAAAGACCGTGATGCTGGAAAAGATTGAGGGCAGGAGGAGAAGGGGGCGACAGAGGATCAGATGGTTGGATAGCATCACCAATGCAATGGACATGAATTTGAGCAAGCTCCAGGACACGGTGGAAGATGGAGGAGCCCGGGGTGCTGCTGTTCATAGGGTCGCGAAGAGTCAGACACAACTGAGCAACTGAACAACAACAATAACAGCAAAGAGGGCAGGAGTCCTCTGAGTGTCTGTGAATACCTAGTAAATAACAGCACTTTTAATTAGAGCTGTTGTTTATTGGGGAGAAAGAAATGGCAACCGACTCCAGCACTCTCGTTTAGAGAATCCCCTGGACAGAGGAGCCTGGTGGGCTGCTGTCCATAGGGTCGCACAGAGTCAGTTGCTTCTGTCAAAGCAACTTAGCACGCATGCATGCATTGGAGAAGGAAATGGCAACCCGCTCCAATATTCTTGCCTGGAGAATGCCAGGGATGGGGGAGCCTGGTGGGCTGCCGTCTATGTGGTCACACAGAATCGGACACGACTTAGCAGCAGCAGCATTGCTTACTGAAGGCTTAGAATGCACCAAGTTCTAAGCAGAGCCTTTCCTCAATACCCTTGTCCACCATGTATAATTTGCACGCTATGAGGCTGAGATATTATCCTTGTTATAGCAGTGAGGAAAAGGGTCCAGAGTGGGGGATAACTGACCAGCCCAAGCCACAGAGCAAGTAGCAAGGGGTCCGGGATTCAGCCAGGGGGAAATGACAGCGAACTGCGTTTCTGCTAGGGATCTGTTTGACTACAGATCTCATGACAGCGTGTATGATAAGGAAAAATCCAGGCAAGAAAACAGACGGCAGCACAAACTGTCCTGGAAACTGTCCCACTGTTTCTCCACATCCTCTTGTTCTGTAACTAGGCAGGAAGCACAGGAGCCAGAGGGCACTTGCAGTGATGCACTGCTGAGGCTTCGAAGACCAGCGATACGCGGTATGAAGGCCCTGACTGCGGCTTTTACCGATTTCTCTGGTATAAATACTCCCTCTGTGGCCAATTTCAAGCTACCAACGTGGCACCAGTTCAGTTCAGTCGCTCAGTCGTGTCTGACTGTTTGTGACCCCATGAATTGCAGCATGCCAGGCCTCCCTGTTCATTACCATCTCTCAGAGTTCACTCAGACTCATGTCCATCGAGGCTGTTATGCCATCCAGCCATCCATCTCATCTTCGGTCATCCCCTTCTCCTCCTGCCTCCAGTCCCTCCCAGCATCACAGTCTTTTCCAGTGAGTCAACTCTTCGCTTGAGGTGGCCGAAGTACTGGAGTTTCAGCTTTAGCATCATTCCTTCCAAAGAAATCCCAGGGTTGATCTCCTTCAGAATGGACTGGTTGGATCTCCTTGCAGTCCAAGGGACTCTCAAGAGTCTTCTCCAACACCACGGTTCAAAAGCATCAATTCTTTGGCACTCAGCCTTCTTCATAGTCCAACTCTCACATCCATACATGACCACAGGAAAAATCATAGCCTTGACTAGATGAACCTTAGTCAGCAAGGTAATGTCTCTGCTTTTGAATATACTATCTAGGTTGGTCATAACTTTCCTTCCAAGGAGTAAGCATCTTTTAATTTCATGGCTGCAGTCACCATTTGCAGTGATTTTGGAGCCCAAAAAAATAAAGTCTGACACTGTTTCCACTGTTTCTCCATCTATTTCTCATGAAGTGATGGGACCGGATGCCATGATCTTTTTCAGCTTTAGCATCATTCCTTCCAAAGAAATCCCAGGGCTGATCTCTTTCAGAATGGACTGGTTGGATCTCCTTGCAGTCCAAGGGACTCTCAAGAGTCTTCTCCAACACCACAGTTCAAAAGCATCAATTCTTTGGTGCTCAGCCTTCTTCACAGTCCAACTGTCACATCCATACATGACCACAGGAAAAACCATAGCCTTGACTAGAGGGACCTTAGTCGGCAAAGTAACGTCTCTGCTTTTGAATATGTTATCTAGGTTGGTCGTAACTTTTCTTCCAAAGAGTAAGTGTCTTTTAATTTCATGGCTCCAGTCACCATCTGCAGTGATTTTGGAGCCCCAAAAATAAAGTCTGACACTGTTTCCACTGTTTGACCATCTATTTCCCATGAAGTGATGAGACCGGATGCCGTGATCTTCATTTTCTGAATATTCAGCGTTAAGCCAACTTTTTCACTCTCCACTTTCATCAAGAGGCTTTTTAGCTCCTCTTCACTTTCTGCCATAAGGGTGGTGTCATCTGCATATCTGAGGTTATTGATATTTCTCCCAGCAATCTTGATTCCAGCTTATGTTTCTTCCAGTCCAGCGTTTCTCATGATGTACTCTGTATAGAAGTTAAATAAGCACAGTGACAATATACAGCCTTGACGTACTCCTTTTCCTATTTGGAACCAGTCTGTTAAAAGTCATCAAATCCTCATATCTTACCATACAGTCTTAAAGTTTATGCCCATTTTTGCTTATTTATTATTCATTTCTAATTCTTAAATTCATAGGATCATAAAACTTCCCAATGATATGACATGTCTAAAAATCCTGTTTTCTGAATTATCAAACCATATAGATTTTTAATTTCATGCCACATCTACACAGTATATATTATGGTCAGAAGAACTGACTGACGTATTTTTAACCTATTTTCATATTTGCTTTAGCTATTCTGTTAAAACTATATTAGTAAATATTTAATTATGTAAGTTAATTGGTGATATTGATTTACATTTATGTTTTGATTTGTCACCTGTCTTTTCCTTTTTTTTAAATAGTAAGGTTGATGATGCTAAAAGGTGTTTATATGATGACATGATACTGAGGCAGTTTCCTATGTGAAAAAACAAACACTGGATTAAGTATGAAAGTCTGACACTGTGGATTCTGTTTCTGACTCTGCCACTTAAGTGATACCAAGCAGATGCAAATTTTTGAGCTTCAGTTTCTTGATGTAAAAATAGAAGATAATTCCAACTATGGTAGTCCCATCACAGAGTTTTTAAGAAATAAAACATAACTATATATTAGACAACATTTCTGCAAATTGGAAAAAATGCATGGTGTGTTTATTATCATTGCTTCAGCTAGTGTTACCTCAAAGAAACATATATCAAAAGATTAAAAAGGAGGATGTGACAGCTTATAATAACTTATAATAACTACTTGTATAGTTATTATAACTATATAACTTATGATAACTATAAGTTATTATAATAACTTATAATAGCTATTTGTAGCAAATAACTTGCAGTTTAGTTCTGTAAGCTATTAAAATCCATGAAAGAGTACAGAAGGGAATAAGTTTTGAAGAAGGTTGGATTCAGATTACGAAGGGTTTTGAATGTCTAAGACTTTTGTCCTCCATCTAAGAGAAAATCTGACACTGAATGCTTTCCCACAGAATAATGTACAATACCTATAGTTTAAGATTGATTTTACAGAAGTGTTTAGGACAGACTAACATTACTAGGAGTTGAATAGGAGTAGGTAGGTCTTCCCTGGTATCTCAGCGGGTAAAGGATCTGCCTGCAATGCAGGAGACCTCGGTTCGACTCCTGGGTTGGGAAGGTCCACTGGAGGAGGGCAGGGCAACCCACTCCAGTAATCTTGCCTGGAAAATCCCCATGGACAGAGGAGCCTGGCGGGCTACACTTCATGGAATCGCAAAGAGTTAGACATGACTCAGAGACAGGTATGAGATAAAGAATGCCTGCATGCTTTTGCAAAGACAGTTTAACTTTGAATAATTTGCTTCAGATTTGAAAATTAAGATTAGTGCTGTGCTATGCTTAGCCACTGGAGAAGACAATGGCACCCCACTCCAGTACTCTTGCCTGGAGAATCCCATGGATGGAGGAGCATGGTAGGCTGCAGTCCATGGGGTCCCCAAGAGTTGGACACGACTGAGCGACTTCACTTTCACTTTTCACTTACATGCATTGGAGAAGGAAATGGCAACCCACTCCAGTGTTCTTTTCTGGAGAATCCCAGGGATGGGGGAGCCTGGTGGGCTACCATCTATGGGGTCGCACAGAGCCGGACACGACTGAAGCGACTTAGCAGCAGCAGCATGCTTAGTTGCTCCAACTCTTTGTGACCATGCCCTCCTCTAAGGTTAATAGGTAAGTTTAAATAAAATAGGTAAATTTGAGTTTATTGTAGGTAAATAAACTTTGAGTTTTTTGGTTTATCCTTATTTTATGCTTTGAGTTTATTGCAAATAATTTAGGCTTAATTTAAAAACAAGTTGTCTAGAGCAGATAATTGTCTATTAAGATCCTGGTAAACTGTAAATAGTTTTGCTAAGATAATATCCTAATTCTCATTTTAGGGAATTCCCTTGATCACTTAATTTTGAAAAAGCCCTTATATTTTCACAGGTGAAATATAATAGTGTTTCATTAAGTGCTATATATTTATCATCTATCAATATTTTAGAAATTGACTAAGCATAATTTAATAAGAGATTAATGCTTATTTACTTCAATACAAAAATGGTCCATAATATACAAAATATTAAAAGATGAATATGAATACACATACATATGCAGTCACTTAGTGTTAATGCTGTGGATTTTTTTTTTTCTGGATAGTATAATGGCATCAAAGCAACATGAGTGAATCATAGCAAAGTGGTTATGGGTAAAGGTTTTCCTAAAGAAAGTCAGAAAAACATTATTAACGTATTTTCACTTATATTTGATCATAAACAAATGACAGGCTGGCAAGATTATCTTGGGAGTGAGCCATCAAAATACAATCAAGAAAGCAAGAGACTTTACAAGACAGAGTAAGCAAATCTTTGAATTAAGTATACGGTGGCCACAAGACAGAACACTGCACTTTGTGTCACAGATTTTAAGATGGAAGGATAATGTATGATGAACTTAAAGAGACTCACTTTAACTGACAAACGCTTTCTGAGAAATCCATTTTGGTTTGTCTTTTCATGAATAATGAAACTGTTGAAGGAAAGGGGATCTCTTCCTGGGCCTGAAAGTGGGCTCTTGTCTAACTCTCAGAAATGAATTGTCAGAGGAGACACATGTGCTGACAAAGCAAGAGATTTTATTGGAAAGGGTGCCCAGGTGGAGAGGAGTAGGATAAGGGAGCCCAAGAGAACCGCTCTGTGGCTTGCAGTCTCAGGGTTTATGGTGATGGGATTAGTTTCCAGGTTGTCTTTAGCCAATCATTCTGACTCAGAGTCCTTCCTGGTGATGCAGGCCTTGTTCAGCCAAGATGGATGCCAGCGAGGATTCTGGGAGGTGGTCAGACATGTGGTGTCTCCTTTTGATCTTTCCCTAACTCTTTCGGTTGGTGGTGGCTTATTAGTTCCGTGTTCCTTACCAGACCTTCTGTCCTAAAACAACTTATGCAAATAGTTACTATGGTGTCTGGCCAGGGTCAGCAGTTTCAGTCAGTTTCTTCCCCTAACAAAACCACATCTAAGTTTAGCTGTGCTGTGAAACTGAATCTCACTTATTAAATAATAAGTGACATCTATTGGCAAGTTAAGGAATAAACATGTTGGTATACTCAATCTTGGAATAAACATGATTGATATACTACTCTGTTAGATGTAGTATAACTACTTATTCTGCATATTCTTTGAAAGATCAGTTGATTAAAAAAATCAGGATGAGTTCAAATATATGTTGGTTTAGACAAGGAAATCTTTGATTACTCATGGTTTCCTAACTATACGAATTCAAATACCTTTAAAAGTCTTATGAAACTGGGCAACACCAGAAGTGGTCTTCACTAGCAATAGGATATATTGGTGGTGCTAATTTAAAGAAAAACTGTCTCTGTCATAACAGCTGTTCAGTGCTGTGCTCACACTCTCCACGCTGTTGCTTCTCATTTAAACAGGGAAATGACTGATGTCTGTAAAAAATCGTTTTCACTGTTTAGCTGGCAGTGGATAAACCTGCTAGTTACCGGCCAAATATTGAGAACTTGAGGAATAATATTTTTTCTGTTGCTGATTAGATGGTGTAGCTTTATAGCTCCTAGGTATCAGTAAAATTAGAAACTCTTTGGAGTTGATTTAAAATAAAATTCTCAAGGTTGGTTAGAGATAGAAATCAATCATTCTTAAAGTCATGCTGCTCCACAAGCAGAGTTGTAAACAAGAGTACACATAAAAGGAAAAAATGATGTGGAAGTTTCTTGATATACTTTTCAGTGGATTCAAGAGGAATTGTAATCAACTTTGGAACATGAAATAAAAGATTGATATTGTGCTTAAGAGAAAAATATAAATTTTAAATCAGTATCTACTCTGCAAAAAAAATATTAAGTGTAGACAAACTAGACCCAATCTAAATTGATTCAGTCTGTTAAAACGTCTTGTAGTGTCTCCACTTGGAAAATAATTCTTACTCTATGTCTATGTAAGCCTAAAAACATGTTGTAAAGGAAAAAATTGTTTGTATATCAAGCACCTAAGTTTTTATCCTAAATAGTCACAAATTTGGCTTGTTCTCTCAACTAACCAGTCCAGAGAACTAATCAAAGGAATAAATGATTGTTGCAATGCCAGTAACGTCCCTTATGTATTGATCATTTGCTCATAAGTTCTCTGAATTCATAGCCAGTAGGATTTTTTTTTTAAGTAAGCAAAATTGTGAAATTCCAGATGTTCAGTTCAGTTGCTCAGTCATGTCCGACTCTTTGCAACCCCGTGAATCAAAGCACGCCAGGCCTCCCTGTCCATCACCAACTCCCGGAGTTCTCTCAGATTCACGTCCATCAAGTCAGTGATGCCATCCAGCAGATAAGAGGGTTTTGTTTGTTGGTTGGTTGGTTGGTTTTTGTTTTAAATAGGATTTGCTGGAAATAGCAGGCCAGTGGAGACTGAGGAGTCTTAACTTTTTCTCTCACTTTCCTGCTGCATTATTTCTCTCTTCAAAATACATTGTTTTTCCAAATATTCCCTTTTCTTGGCACTGCAGGATTAAGAGGGAAAAGAGGGAACAACCTATGAAAGGGGAAATTACCTGACAATCAGAAGTCTCAATTCATTCCTGTATTATAACCAACAAAAGCAAGTCCCTTAGCATGTCTGAGTTTTTGTTTCTTCATATGCAAAAGTAGGAGTTAGAAATTATGCTCTCTGGGTTCTTCTAGCTCTGTAATTTATTATTCTGAGTATGTGAGAACGGATAAAATAAATCATCATATATTATTGAAGCAATATTTATTACCACAGAATGGCAGTACTTTTTTCCCTTCACAGAAACAAATGTGTTGACTTCAAAGGATAATAATTTCATTTGTATTTCTAATTTTTAAAAAAGTAGAATATAAACCCTGAACATTGGTATAATCTCTAGAGAGTTTTAGAAATCCTACTATAGTATACACCCTGTGTCTTTTCAAGATACCTCATTTTACCAAATGTTTGAAACTAACAGCTCTTAGTTAAGGCTTGATAGTGCTGAGTTTTTGTAAGTTTTCATAGAGCAAAAACTTAAATGGAGAATTATTGGGGACTAAATATTAAAAGCTAGAAAGAAATCATTGTTTTCATGACCTTTAGCTTAGATCACTGCAGTATATGTATGTATCAAATAGACTGGAAATTTTATCATACTGTCAAGTGTACAGGTTGGCCTGCCACAGTTTCATGGTTGCTGACAAAAGACATGAGACTTCTGTGTCAAAGACAGAGGACTTTATTCCTCGTTATATGAGCTAATATTAGAGTCTTGACGTTTGTGTCTGTGTCCCAATTTCAGCAGGGAGACTTGAAGCAGGGTAGATGTTATTCATGGGCTTCCCAGATGGTACAGTGGTAAAGAATCCACCTGCCAATGCAGGAACCCTGGGTTGGGAAGATCCCCTGGAGTGGGAAATGGACACCCATTTTTGCTCCAGAGAGAGACTCTTCAGTTTCGAAGACTATTCCCTGTATGTTCAGACATCCTTGGGAAGGTAGTTCAGAACAAAGGCTGTCAGGATGTACAGAAACCAAAGTGAGGTGTGGAGAATTAGTCCCAACTGTATGTTAAATCAAACTGTGTATGAGTGACTTCCCTGGTGGCTTAGACGGTAAAGAAACATTTGCCTACAATGCCAGAGTCCTGGGTTCAGTCCCTGGGTTGGGAAGATCTCCTGGAGAAGGAAATGGCAACCCACCCCAGTGTTCTTGCCTGGAAAATCCCATGGATGGAGGAACCTGGTAGGCTATAGTCTATGGGGTCACAAAGAGTTGAACACAACTGAGCAACTTCACTTCACGTCTCGAGTGACTAATCATTAAAGCCACATACAGTGAAAATATTGTGTTAACATTTTTATATTGTGTTATATTAAAACTGTTTACCTTTCAGATGTCAATCACAATTGGAATTTGGGATAATAGTGAGATAGAAAATAAAGCAAACCCAAAATACTGTTTTAACTGAACTCTTTAAATAAGAGTTTACTATATTGTCAACGTCACCAACAACCTTCATTTTGCTGAATCACTGATCAACCCAAATTCCTTCTCTTACTGCACCACTCTACAGCACTGACAAAGTTGACTACCTCTCAGTCCTGAAGCACTTCCTTCAAAGATATCTGAGATGTTACAAGACCTTGATTTTACTCTTACCTTATTGGTAGCTGCTGTCTAGGTTACTTTACTAAACTTTATTCATCTGACAAAACTCCACATTTTAGTGTGTCTGTCTGCTGATATAGAAAAAGACAATCTAAAAGTTGAGAGTTATGTTTTACTTGGTGGACATTCTGAGGACCTGGAAGATAAAACGTTCAGCTTATTCTGAGGGACTGCTCCAAAGAGACAAGGTAGAGGGAGTCAGGATATATAGAATTTTTTTGCAAAACAAAAACAAAAAAACAAACAGGTAGCAAGAACATCAAAAGATTACTGTTAATTAAAGCAAACTGGATATCTCAAGTTAAGGAATCTAGTGCTCTTCTACGTATGGGAGAATACAAGATTCTTGGCTCACTGAAATTATTCCTTTCATATGCACTTAAGCTATCTGGGGCAAGTATCCAGTGTTTTCTTATCCTGAGTTTCATCAGGGTACACCAGCGAGGGTGGCTGCAGTGGCTGTTAGATGGACTTGGCAGTGGGCAACCCATTTGTGTCCATCCTGGATTCCATCAGGGTTTGTATCAGGGCAGCTGTATTGTGATGGCGTGATGGCTGCAACACCCTTTGTTTACTGATATGGCTGGCAATATTTTTTATTTACATGACTTTGGATAAAGTTGTTAGCCCCTTTCTCCATCTAACTTTGTCCTAGGTGATCTCACTCAGTCCCCCAAATTAAAATTGCCAGCTGAGAACCCTTTCTAGATACCTAGGCTGTATATCCAACTCTCTATTTATATTACTACTAGGATACAACTGGTATGTCAAACTCAGCATATCCAGAAAAGAGTTTAATTAACCCCAGCTCAATGGGATCAATTTCTTCTTAATAATTCCCTACAAATATCAGCTCATTTGCTCAAGCTCCAACCACACTCAGAAGTTATGTTTGGATTCTCTTTTCCATATCCTTGACAAATGGTCCATTAGTAAATCACATCAGCATCATCCCAACATAAACCTGTCATCTGAGTGCTTTTAACCATCTTTTACACACAACTATTATCCTAGCTATTATCATTTCTTGCCTGCTCATTAGCTTCTTAAAACGTTTTTACTCTTGGCTCACTGTAATTCATCCCTATATGGCAACCAGTTTGATACTGGATTAAGTATGAAAGATGTAGATTCTGTTTCTGACTCTGCCAGCAATGCAGGAGACCTGGGTTTGATCCCTGGGTCAGGAAGATCTCCTGGAGTAGGGAATGTCAACCCACTCCAGTATTCTTGTCTGGAGGATCCCATAGTCAGAGAAGTCTGGCAGCCTACAGTGCAGAGGGTCACAAAGACTAACACTTTGACTTTTCACCTTTTTCCTTAAAAGCTAAATGTTACATTTGACAAGATGTTAGTCACAACAATAAAATAAACATAAAGTTTACAGTATTTTTGTGGATAGAAGAACCTTCTACAATATTGTGTATCAGTATTTGCACTAAGTAAATGCTGGGGTTGTAACAGTGTGATCCTGGCCATTTTAAAATGGCTTAAAATTTTCTCAGGCTTAAAAATCTTACTATGACTTCCAGTTATCAACAGAAAAAAACCAGCTCCTAGTAGCCTCCAAGATCTTGTAGCTTTAGTTAGTGCACGTTTCTTGGCCCTCTTCTCATGCATTCTCCCTAATATTTTCTAAACTTCAGTCACAGTGTCTTTCATATGTTTGTCAAGCACATCAAACTTCCCATGTTGGGAACATTTCTCTTGGTCTTCACTTTGCCTAGAATACTTTCCCCCTAGATTTCTACATGGCTGTGTCCTTCTCATCAGTCACATCTTGGTTCGATTTTATCTCAGAGAGATTTCTTGGAGCTTCCACTCCTTCCAAACTAGCCATTCACTATAGCAGACACTCTTATTTGCTTGTTACAAAGTTTTTCTTCTTTGGTAACAGAACCTTCACACTTACTAAAATTGTTAGAACAAAGTCTTTAAGGGAGACTAGACCCTTCCCAATGCCAAGGCATGACTCAGTTATTTTAAAACATAAGGCTATCAAACAATTCACAGGAAGCTCTGAATGGGGGCAAGGAATTGTGCTTCTAGAAAATTGTATCTCTTTAAAAAAAAGAAAAAAAAAAAGAATGCTCCCTTTACTACCCCAGGATATCTAACATCTGAGACACTCTCAGCTATTTTGAAATCCTGAGGATATCTAGGCAAAAATACTGGCAAACGTGCTGAAAATGGCAAAGAAGAAAGCATTTCTATAAATAATGAGGCAACTGAGCTTTTGAATTAATCATCCTGGAACTTTTCTAGCCCCTGAATTCATATTATGTGAGATAATAAATGTCCTTAGTGACCAAAAAAATTTTTTTCTGGTAACTTGAGACAAGACACATCCTGACTGCTGTATTAGATAGCCCATTGTTCTGTGTTTTCTTCCTAGCACTCAGTGAGGCTAGGGAAATCTTTATCTTCTTTATCCTTATTTGTATAGCACCTGGGATAGTGCCTTGACATAGTAAGTACTCAGTAAATATTTTTAAATTAAAGAAAAAGAGTAAAACAAAATCAGTGTTCAATGGAACTTATATTAAAAGGAATTTGAAAAAATTTCGGCACACTCATGTGATAGATGTAAAATCCTTTAAAATATGTAAGTGCTTTTTTCTTTTACCTTTCTGTCCTCTGTAATCTCCTCCTCAGCTATTTTTGTGTGTGTTGGTTAGAGCAGGGAGGGTAGAGGGGGTAAGGAATTAGGATTGTTCAGGAAAGAGAAAGACATAACTGCTCAGCTTTTAAAACCAAAAGTAGTTTGTGGGGTATTTGTCTTGTAAGAAACTGTCTAATCTCCAAGTGTTTTGACAAAGAAAGGGATTTTATATGTTCTTTTCTTAAAAATATCGATTTTATTTATTTATTTGTGTCAGGTTGCAGCATGTGGGATTTAGTTAGCTGACCAGGGATCAAACCCAGGTCCCCTGGATTGGGAGCACAGAGTCTTAGCCATAAGACCACCAGGGAAGTCCTGATTTTCTATGTTCTTTAAGTTTCTGTAAGCATACTAAGATTTCAGCCCTCTCAGCTGGAGTGTTAGGGCTCTTATGAGATGGAGAAACATCAAGAAAGTGAAGTGGCATTTGCGCAAGAAAATGTTTTAAAGAGGTTTCAAAGGTAGGCAGCAAGGAGAAATTACAAGAGAGAAAAAAGAAAAATATTTTCCTATTCTCCATGAGATTGTGTGAGTTTGAAAAACACTGTATATATATCAAGACAAGTGTCAGAGGAAATGGAAAATATTTGAAATCAATAGCTCACTTTTCTGGGCAGTCATAGAAAAGGTTGAAAGATAACTGGAGAATTCTCCTATGTGATCCATCTCAAGCATAGAAGGAAAAGAGTTGCCTAGATGGAGGTACCCCAGGGGAATGGAAGGTTGGTGTGAAAGGTAGAAACAGAGGTTTTCCACAAGCAAACACAAATGCTTGAAATGCAGAGCTTTAGAGAGTGTTAGCAGGGTGCACTATAGTACTCTTGCCTGGAAAATCCCATGGACGGAGGAGCCTGGTGGACTGCAGTCTGTGGGGTCGCTAAGAGTCAGACACAACTGAGCGACTTCACTTTCACTTTTCACTTTCATGCATTGGAGATGGCAATGGCAACCCACTCCAGTGTTCTTACCTGGAGAATCCCAGGGACGGGGGAGCCTGATGGGCTGCCATCAATGGGGTCACATAGAGTCGGACACGACTGAGGCGACTTAGCAGCAGCAGCAGCAGCAGGGTGCAACAACGGATCAGAGCCCATCTCACTAGAAACTTGGTGAGACCAACCGACCCACAGTGGAAGCCAGTAAGTATCCTCCAAGCAGTGTATAAATCTGTGGCTACCTCTTTGCCACAAATGTCTATCCATAGTCCAAATCTCGAAAATGTCTATCTGTAGTCCAGACCTCACTTTTGAACTTTAACGTGCGTACCCAATTGTCTGCTCAGCATTTCCATTTGGATGACAAATTGAAATCTTGAAACTAACATGCCCCCTCAAAACTAGCATACCTAGATGGGATGGGGAGGGAGGTGGAAGGGGAGCTCAGGATGGGGAACACATGTATACCCATGGCTGAGTCATGTGAATGTATGGCAAAACCACTACAATATTGTAAAGTAATTAGCCTCCAATTAAAATAGATAAATAAATAAATAACTAGCATACTTAAAATGGAAATCATATTCCTTACCCTTGCATTTATTCCTCTTCCTGCTTTTTCTATCTCAATAAATGTTCACCTTACTCCCTTGTTTAGTTGAAAATCTTCAACCTCCTTCTTGACTCCACCCTTTAACTAATACTTAATTTCAAGTCCATTACCAGGTTTGACCATCTCTGAATTTAAAGCACGTTCAAAACCTGATTGCTTCCCACCTATGTCTTCTGCTCCCATTTGAATCTAAGCCACTAACATCTTTTGCCTAATAATGTCTTAACTGTTTTTTCCTGATGCTAGTTTTGCCTACTTTAAATCTATTCTGCACACACACAAACATCAATATGATATTTTCAAGATATGTCATATTATGTCTCTTGGCTTAAGCCCTACAATAATTTCACAGTGCGCTCACAACATAATATCCAAGTCTCTCACTGTGGTCTAGGGGCTACTCTTCATCTGGTCCTTAGTACATTTCTGCTGCACTCACCAACTACTGCTCACTCTGCTAGAGCCTCACTGACCTCATGACTATTCCTTTGTCAAGACAAGATATGCCTGCATTAGGGTCTAAGAACCCATTCTATGGGTTTGACATTTAGTGGTCCCTTAGCTTGCTCATTTACTTCATTGAGTTCTTTGATCACATGTCCTTTCATCAGCAAGCTCCTTTATGACCACTATCAAAGGAGGGCAAACATATATATTTTTACTACCATAATGCCAAAGCTTTCCCTTTATAATTCTTTTCACTGCCAACCAGACTATAGTGTATCAGTTGCAAATTGCATTCCTGTTATAGAAAATATAAGACAAACTTAGACAATGAAAGCTTTTATTATTTAAAATATACCAGTAAGTTATGCCAAGCTCAAATGAAATGGAAGTCATTTCCAATGAATGAAATGTGAAAAATATTTAGTAGATGGCAAATAAAATAGACCTTGAAGAATTCATACAGTTTATCAAGACCTAGTCAGAACCTAAATATCAATCAGGTCCAAGTAAAGAATTGCAAACATACTTAGAAGTGTTCGTGTGTGTCCAGCTTCTAGGATACTAGGTTCTATTATCAAAATATTGGTTTTCATTGGAATTTTAAGATGAGAAAAGGCAAAGTGACAAAGGCTAAAGTCATAAAGTACCAGGTTACCAAGGCAACAATATAGGGATGAAGAAGCAAGAATTTTCTTTGTTTTACAAGACTCTGGAAACTAAAATATGATAGGTTGGTATATAAGAAAATGTAACAGTTCACTTTATAGGTTTATGAAGGGAAAAAATTAGAGATTTGAGGTTGGTTTTAGGCTGACATGCTCAGCTTTTGGACTTTTCCTGTTACCCTGCCAGGAAACAGGGCATTATCTAGGATCCAAGGCTAAGTGTTTTGATCTACTTGGGCTGTGCTATAGCCCAAGATTCATATGCTGAAGCCTTAACTCCCCACGTGACTGTGCTGGGGATGGTCTTAAGGAAGTGACTAAGGTTAAGCAAGTTTGTAAGGGTAGAGCCCTTATCCAGTAGGAGTGGTGTCCTGGTACAAAGAGAAAGAGACATCAGATCTCTCTCTGTTCCATGAGAGGACATAGCAAGAAGGGAGCCACCTACAAGTCAGGAAGAGAGCTTTTACCAGAACCCAACCATGCTGGCACCCTGATCTTGGACTCCCAGCCTCCAGAACTACAAGAAAGTAAGTTTATGTTTTTGAAGCCACCCAATCTATAGTATTTTGTTATCACTGCCCAACATAACTAACCCAGGGTGCCAATCAAAAGTCTGCAATTTCATGATGATCCATATGCCAGAATCAACAGGAAAGTCAAATAAGTGAAAGTCACTCAGTCGTGTCTGACTCTCTGAGACCCCAGGGACTGTAGCTCCACCAGGCTCCTTTGTATGTGAAATTCTCCAGGCAAGAATGCTGGGTTGGGCTGCCATTTCCTTCACCAGGGGATCTTCCCAACCCAGGGATCAAACCCAGGTCTTCTGCCTCGGAGGCAGGTTTTTTATCATCTGAGCCATCAGGGAAGACCACAAGAGTCAAATAAGAATTCCAATATTACTACATATATTCTTCAGAGAACAGAAATAAGGCAGTTCTGAGAGATCACAGGCCTCCTAAATGGCATTTCCCTACAGTCTTCCCGCTCACTGGTAGGACTTGTCCAATGCAGAGTGATGGCTCTACTGTGCCAACCTGATCGTGACACTGGCTTGCTTCTTCAATAACAGCAAGTCTGTGGCACAAAGTTAATACTGATCCTGGCAAACAATGCCCTTTGTGATCTGGCCCCCAGAGGACTCAGGATTCATTTCCTGTCATTTCCAGAAACACCCTAATTATCAGCCTAAAGGAACTACCTCATATTTCCCATGTTGCCATGCTCTTTTCACAGCTTTAAGCTTTACATCTTGCCTGAGAAACCTCCTCTTCTTCCCAATCCTCATCCATTTTTAAAACTATTCATTCTTCATGTTCTGGCTAAAATTTGCCCTCATTCTTAACCATATGATCGTACCTTTCTTCACTGCATCTTGAACATTTGTCCTTTATATATAATCAATTGCCATATATAGCCCATGTCCTTCCCTTTCCTGGACTTACTTAAGAGCCTCAATGTATCACACATTATTCACTTGATCTGAAATTCTTTCTCTCTTTTGTGCTTCTCTGTTTGGCTTAAAAATTTTTTGGAAAACCTCCCCAGTCTCTTAAAATTAGCTGGTCTCTCTGTAAATACCCTTCATCACTTGCATCACACCTGATTGCAATGTTTTTATTTGCTATTTTCCTCAGGCTTGAATACTGAATGAATAGCATCTATTTGCTAACTGAATGGTCTAGTTCAGCAGCCACCAATGACGTGACTAGTAAACAATTGAAATGTAGTTAGTTCAGGTTGAATTATGATGTAAATGTAAAATATGTACTTCATTTTGAACATAGTACTAAAAAGAATGTAAAATATCACAATAAAATTTTTATATTGATTACCTATTAAAATTTTAACATCTCAAATATATTGAGATAAAATATATTATTTAAATTAATTTCACTAATTTTACTCCCTTTAACCTGACTACTGGAAAATTTTAAATGTTCATATATGCCACTCATTATATTTCCTTTGGGTTGCTACTACTGTAGATTATGGTCTTCAGGAATAGAGAAAACATTTTATTGATCATAAATTTATCATATGGCCAAAATATGTATTGAAGGAGTCAGCTAATAAATGGCAAGTAATCAGTAGAAAACACCTGCATTCTTTAATTAACAATAAGTAAAGAAAGTTGCAGAAGTTGTATGTTACTAATCCAGCAAAGTAATTTTAAATCCATCATGATAATATTTTTTATGCTTTTTTTATATGCTTATAAAATGAAAGAAATCAGGGAAAAATAAACTACCTGAAACATTTATGATGGTACAATTCTGACTCTAAAATAAATATATATCCTGACTTTTCTTTAATATATTTTTTAGATTTTTCATTGGAATCTGTGTTTGGGGGGCAAATCTAAATGTGCCTGTCACAGGCAGATGCTTCTGTTCTCTAAGACTAGAGACATAGGAATCAGTAGGTGGTGGTGCAGATGGCAAAGAGAGGGTGGGGTGACATTTCAAACTGTGGGTGGGACTAATGCAAATTTGGCAGCTCAAATGGAATTTTTGTGGGCCTGATCATTTTTGTAAGACTCGTGCTTCCCAAACAGTCTTTGCCTACCCTCACCCCCAGCATATATATATATATATAAAATAAATATATACATATGTGTCTGTGTGTGTGTATATATATATATATATATTTTGCTAATGAGATGAGATTTTATACTTCTCTAACATTGGACACTACAGGAATTTCTATGATAAAGAATATTAAATATAGATATATAGATTTCATTCTTTCTCAAGCATTATTAAGATCATATATATACATAGTTACAATAGAAAGTGCAACTTATTTCATCTGAATATTTTAGCCATTGTCACTGGAATTGAAGAGCCATAGAATGAAAATAGTTTGAGAGAAGTCAGCCTTCACACCAAGCTTTGTGGCATGACTCAATACTGTTTCCAAAGTCATGGCAAAAGAATTTCATCTCTATATTCTTGATCCCTAATCTTTTAATAGAGAATGTCCTCCAACTTGACAACATTTTCATATAGCAATGATATGTTTCCAACTGTCTAACGATATCCCACTATGTTAAATCTTTTTTTTTTTTTCTTTATGTGCTTGATCATGGGAGGGCCAATTATAGTATGGTACAAAAACTTTTAAAAAATCTAAGTTTTTGCAAACTATTATTTCCAATGTTTTCATCTATGTAAAAATATGAGAAGCTTCAAAGATAAAACAATACATGTCTTTAAACTTAGCAAAATACTGTAGATCATTAGGTTTTGTATTCTAGGTAAATTTCATTTTAAGCTCTTGCAGGAGAAAAAAAAGATACTATCAAACTGTAAGTGAGGCTCTGGAATATCCCATATTCTTACACATTGTTAGTTGGGTCACAAAGCACGGTAGTTAATATGAAAATAATTTGACATTGTCTAGTAAAATTGTGCATTCCCAGCTACTCAACAATTCATTCTTAGGATTGTATCTTGAAGAAATTCTCAAATACATGAGGCAAGAAACAGGTGCAAAAATGTTCACAGAAACACTGTGAGAATAAAGAATTAGGAGGTATGTAAGGATCTATCAACAATAAAATAATTCAAAGAATTGTGATAAATTTATGCAATGAAATGTTAACTAGCAAGAAAATGAATGCTCTTTAGCTAAACTTAGCATGAATCTACCTTGGAGTCATGAGATTAAATAGAGAAATAAGATATGGAAGACTAAATACAGTAAAATTCCATTTATATAAAATTTAAACATGTACCATAAAACAATACATTAATGAATGTATTTTAAATAAAGACATAGATAAAGTTACACAAAAATTGGGAGTTTCCTGGTGGTCTAGTAGTTATTAGGACTCAGCTCTATTACTGCCAGGGCCCAGGGCCCATCACTGGCTGGGGAACTAAGATCCTGCAAACTGTGTGGCATGGCCAAATTAAGAAAGAAAAAAAAAAAAAGCTTAGAGAAAAGATTATGGTAAACTAAAAGTTAGATAATTGTGAATTCATGGTAAGTGAGAAAGGTTGATGGAACCAGGATGGGACAAGGAGGGGCTTTCAAGATATTCTGGTAACACTTTGTTTCCTAACCTGAGTGGCAGGAATAAAAGTGTTCGATTTTTATTACTGATTTTAGGTTACAATCCATAATAAATGTTTCACTATTTTGTGCATATCAAATACTAAATTTAAAATAATTTAAAACATGGAGTTATAAAGGAAAAGAAAGAAGTGAGTGAGAGAAGAAGGAAAAAACATCGACAAATAAAGGTGAAATATAATGACCAAGAGAGGAGTAAATTAGTTGAGCAGTCTGAGCAAACAGAAATCCCAAAGGGAGAGTTGAAAATAACAGGAAAATGTTGGTCATGCTGACATATTAACAATAACATTAAAATGATGATGACGATGATGATATAGTAGTTAATGTTTATGGAGTAGTAGTTATTTTCCAGACCGTGTTCTCAGTTTATGTATATTAATTCATTTAATCATTCCCCAAACTTCATGGGATAGGTCTACTATTTCCATTTTTCACATTGCTAAACTAAGCAAATAAAATCCGAGTAAACTTGAAAAAGTTTCATGTTGATAAGTGGCAGAAGGGGGATTTTAATCCCATTCCAGATGAGCTGCTTCCTTCTTCTTTGGTTGTTTTAATTGAGGTCTAATTGACATTTAACCTGTCAGTTTCAGGTATATAACATAATGATTCAATATCTGTATATATTGTAAAATGATCATCACAATAAGTCTAGTTAACCATCCATTTACCAGACATGGTTATAAATTTCTTAACATCATAAAGTCTTCTAGAATCATGGTCTCCAGATAAGTGATTGATTTTTCATAGTTTATCTGGAAACACTTCCATGAACCTCCCTCAGTCTGTCCTAGACTCTACTAGGTCATTTATGGGAACTTTGTTTGGTCTAATAGATTTTAAGCAGACTGTGTGAGAGGCTATAAGATTGAAAGTCTGTTCAAGCTTCTATTTTCACCTTTTAAGAAAAAGTTTCCTGCCCCTTCTCAAGACCAGTCATCTTCATGAGATACTGAGTTTGGAATCTGTAGCAAAGATATTAGATCACTTATAATAAAGGCCTTCTTGTGCATTACTGCATTTCTCTCTATTTCAGTTCCTTCTTCCGAAACAAAGAGTAAGTCTTATGTGATATATAGGATTTTCTGTGTGTCACATAATCTTTCATTAATGATTAAAATTGGATAAAACTATTTCCCATAATTTTGTCTCAGTCTTAACTAAAAGCTTACTCAGGATGATGCCAAGCTTAGAGATTTATATATAGGAACAATTATAAATTGTTACAAAGAAGAATGACAAGGTACTATATATTTTTCCAAAATGTCACTATGTGTTGTAACTGTCTCTTATTTCTTCTATCACCGTGATGACCTTATTCTGTGGAATTATGTATGCTTATTAATATTTTATCAGTCTTGTTAGCAGAAGTCATAAAATTATATGTGACTCACTAAGTTGGGGAAAAATAATCATAATAATCACTGAAACTAAGTCACCTTCTGTTTATTATTCTATCCTGTGGTTCTACAACCCATCTGCAATTGGATTAAAGGCAATGATTATGCCTTTACCAGTCTAACTTCCTCTAGAGCCTAAATTCTCTCTTTAGTATTTCCTGAAAAGTGTGAATAAGAATGTGAAGCTCTAAAGAGCAAGATAGAGTAAAAACACCACACAGGCTTTAAGCCAGTGACCTCTGTTTATTTTTAGTTCTGCTATTTGACAGTGTGCCTTGCTAAACAAGTTTCATAATTCCAGTTTCCCTCAACAAGTCGTTTAAACTTAGTTTCAATTTTCTCACCTGTGTAAGGAAAATAGAGACCTCCTTCATATGGTGGGTGTGAAACTTCAGTGAGATGACACATATATGTGTAGATATATAGACGAATAGACAGATACGCAGAGTCGGACATGACTGAGTGATTGAACTGAACTGAACATATACATACATACAACACAATGTATGACTTGAATACTTGTTAGTTTCCTTTGTTGTTGTTCGGTTGCTCAGTCATGTCTAATTTTGTGACCTCATGAACTGCAGCTCTCCAGGCTTCTTTGTTCTTCACTATCTCCCAGAGTTTGCTCAGACTCATGCCCATTGACTCAGTGATGCTATCCAACCATCTGTCGCCCCTTCTCCTCCTGCCCTAAATCTTTCCCAGCATCAAGGTTTTTTCCATTGAGTCGGCTCTTCACATCAGGTGGCCAAAGTATTGGAGTTTCAGGCTCAGCATCAATCTCTCCAGTGAATATTCAGGAGTGATTTCCCTTAGTTTGGACTGGTTGGATCTCCTTGCAGTCCAAGGGAGTCTCAAGATTCTTCTCCAACAACACAGTTCAAAAGCATCAGTTCTTTGTTTTTCAGCCTTCTTTATGGTCCAACTCTCACATTCATACATGACTACTAGGAAAACCACAGCTTTGACAATACAGACTTTTGTCAGCAAAGTTATATCTGCTTTTTAATATGCTGTCTAGGTTTGTCATAGTTTTTATTCAAAGTAGCATGAGTCTTTTAATTTCATGGCTTCAGGCAACATCTACAATGATTTTGGAGCCCCCCCCGCCAAATAGTTGGTCACTGTTTCCACTGTTTCCCTATCTATTTGCCATGAAATGATGGGACTGGATGCCATGATCTTTGTTTTTTGTATGTTGAGTTTTAAGCCAGCTTTTTTACTCTCATCTTCATCAAGAGGCTCTTTAGTTCCTCTTCACTTTCTGTCATAAGGATGGTGTCATCTGCATATCTGAGGTTATTGATATTTCTTCTGGCAATCTTGAATCTAGCTTGTGCTTCCTCCATCCCAGCACATCTCGTGATGTACTCTGCATATAAGTTAAATAAGCAGGGTGACAATATACAGCCTCGACGTACTCCTTTCCCAATTTGGAAACAGTCCATTGTTCCATGTCCAATTCTAACTGTTGCTTATTGACCTGCATACACGTTTCTCAGGAGGCAGGTCAAGTGGTCTGACCTTCCCATCTCTTGGAGAATTTTCCATAGTTTGTTATGATCCACAGAATCAAAGGATTTAGCATAGTCAATGAAGAAGAAGATGTTTTCCTGGAATTCTCTTGCTTTTTCTATGATCCAGTGGATGTGGGCAATTTGATCTTTAGTTCCTCTGCCTTTTCTGAATTCAACTTGAACATCTGGAAGTTCTTGGTTCACATACTGTTGTAGCCTGGCTTGGAGAATTCTGATCATTACTTTGCTAGCATGTGAAAGGAGAGCAATTGTGTGGTAGTTTGAGCATTCTTTGGCATTGTCCTTCTTTGGGATTGGGATGAAAACTGAAAAGGCAAATAGATTAGTTTCCTTAACTTCCATTAATTCATTTAGATTTTCCCACCACAGTAACTATATGTAACCTCAACATCTCTAAAATTATATAGATAAAAACAAAATAATGAACAATCTTCCAAGGATCTGTGAGTAGTATTACATTGCTAGAATCTCACCTTTGTGAAGTCACTCAGTCATGTCCAACTCTTTGCGACCCCATGGTCAGTAACCTGCACCAGGCTCTTTTGTCCATGGGACTTTCTAGACAAGAGTACTGGAGTGGGTTGCCATTTCCTTCTCCAGGGAATCTCCCTGACCCAGGGATTGAACGCAGGTCTCCCGCATTGTAAACAGATGCTTTACCATCTGAGCCACCAGGGAAGTCCCTAGATCCTCACCTTGGCAGCCTTTAATTTCCCACTGGTTTCGTCAGTGATCACTGGACCCTGTCAGGTAATCTCTGCCTTGCCAGTATCCTAACAACCACTGGTTAGAGGCATTTTTACAAAATCTCACTCAATGCATAGAGACTTTGTTTGTAGTTGTTCTTTGAAATTGTGCCTAATTGTTCCCAGTGTGCCTCCATCTTATTTTAATACTTTTTGTTCTTAATTCTGGTAACCAAATTTCTGATCTCCCCTATTTATATTTGCCCCCAATCCATCCTCTTCAGAACTGCAAAGGTAAAGCTTTTAATTGTGCATATCTGATCATTCAATTCCCCAATTAAGTCCTTCAGTGACTTTTTATTATACTAAGATAAAATCTAAAACCCTTCAAGATTCTCAATAACTTTTCCTATTTCTTCCTTTTGCAGCCTCATATTGAGTCACTCCTTTGTTTGTTTATTTACTAACTGAAGACCAACAAGTTTAGCTTTAAAATTTTGTTTCCTTGAATATGACAAACTCTTTCTGCCTGTTTCATTGAACTGCTTTCAAAAATGTCTCATTGGTTTTTTTTTTTTTTAATTTTCAGCAATTTGCTATGTGCCTAAATGTGATTTTCCTTTTAAATATACTAATTGAGTTTCACAGTGTTTCCTAGATAGCAGCTGCTGCTGCTGCTAAGTCGCGTCAGTCGTGTCTGACTCTGTGCGACCACATAGACAGCAGCCCACCAGGCTCCTCTGTCCCAGGGATTCTCTAGGCAAGAATACTGGAATGGGTTGCCATTTCCTTCTCCAATGCGTGAAAGTGAAGTCGCTCAGTCATGTCCGACTCTTCACAGCGGCATGGACTGAGCCTACCAGGCTCCTCCATCCATGGGATTTTCCAGGCAAGAGTACTGGAGTGGGGTGCCATTGCCTTCTCCCCTAGATAGCCGAGCTGACATCTTTCCACATTTTTAAAAATTCTCAACCATTCTCTGTCCTTTCCATTTCAGATACCAATTACATGTGTGTTAGACCTTTTGCCCTCTGTCTTGCATTCTATACATATACTTTTCTTTTCAATCTGGATAGTTTAATATGGATAGTTTCGATAAGTCTGTATTCTAATTCCTTAGTTTTGTCTTTTGCATATTTAATACACTGCTAAATGCATCTCTTTTTTAGTTATAAAATTTTTATTTGATCCTTTTAGTTTTTGATTTTCTAGAAAAAATTGTTCTGAATCTTATTTTATTATGCATGGTCTTCTCTGTTTTCTTAAGTACATTAATAATATTTGAATGCTATTGTCTGATATAGCCACTATTTAGGGCGCTGTAAATCTGTTTGTATTTTCTTAAATTTTCTAAATGTTTAGTTATGTGATTTGATCTTACAGCATCTCTAGGAAAATGTCTGACTAAATACTGGACATTAGGCAAAAAAATGGAGATTTTAAATTATGTTATCTTCTTTTCTTTTCTAAGAAAATATATTGAGACTGATCTCCTCAATATAATCACAGACTTATGGGTTGAAGCTTTGATGGTATTTTGTTGACTTCTGGATTTCTCCTGGAGCATATTCCCTAGGGCTTTAAAATGAATGTTCGAAACCTTTTTCTGGCAGTCTAGAACTCTAATTCTTGTCCTCTAGGCACAGTGAAACTATTGTAGCCTCTCTTAGGGTTTTCAGAAGCGTTCATCTTAGTTTATTAAACTGATCATGTGTCAAGCACAATTCTCCAAATGTCTCTTCTTATCAGGATCTTTGATCTTAGCCCCAGAGATCTCCTTACGGCGCCCCCAACCCCCAGCCTTACCAGACTGCTGAGATCTGTAGTCATTTCTCTATCCTTCAGCAATCATCTTTTGCCCAAGAAAAGTTCATACTCTTGGACATTTGCTGAGGAATATTAGCTCACCCCTCTTCATTTCCCATTTCTCCAAACTTCTGGTCTCTTTACCATGGTTGGTTTTGAAGATCTTTGGTGCTTTCTGAACATTTTATGTGACTTTTTAAGTTGTTCTTAAAAGAGACTGGTATGCTACAAGCTGCCTCATTCTATCAGAATGGGAAACGTGCCTCCACGCCTTCACACAATTATCCTTTCTTTGGGATGTCTCTGATCCATTCTTTACTTAACGATCATTCTTCTTCTGTATGTCTTTCTCTGAGAAATGACTTACCGATATTAAGTCTTGTTGTTGGATTCTCTTATAGTACTTTAGATTTTTCATCTGTAGCACTTCTCAGCTCTTGTAATTGTATGCGTGACTTATTTAATGCTTTTCCTTGACAAAACTGTAAGGTCCAAAAGGGATCCTTGTGTGTGTGTGTGTTTTTTTTTTTTTAATGTTTTTTCCCCAGAACCTATTACAGTCCTTGTGTTTTCCTGACCTTTCTATCAGTACATATTCAAGTATTCCTTTCTCCAAAGAATCAACATTTTTGCTTGCTACTTCTCTTCTGAGATGTAGCATAATACCTCAAAACCAGTGGTTTTCCATCCTGGCTGAGAACATCGTCCTAGTTAGCAAAGCTTTTATAAATAAGAAAAACTTTAAAATACTCTTTTTCGAATATGATGAATATGTATTAGTAGCAAAAACAGTTCACTGTCTAACAAAATGTGTAGCTCTCCTTTCATAGTACAAAACTGACTTTAGAGAGGCTGTGCTATGGAAAGAGCCTAGACTTCCTAGCCTATTTGCATCTAGAGAGGACCATGTCTCTCCACTGAAAAGTGAACAGAAATTCTGTGACGTGCTCTTATACTAAATCTTTTTAGGAAAAAAAAAAAAAGACTGCCTTCTCCTCTCCATCTCCTGCTGGTGACTGTGAGTTTCAGGGTAGCTGGGACCAGAACTTGAAAACATCTAGGTGAATCCCCATATTGTACTGTTAGCAGAGTGAAAAGAAAAAAAAAAGCCCTCCCCTTTTTTTTGGTGAACCACTGAAACATATGGGGTTATTGGTGAGACAGTGAACATTCTCAAACTAATGCAATTATGGATTCTTTGAGCTGGGGTGATACCAGAACCAAAGCCTAAAATATGCAGCGTTGGTTCAGTGGTCAGGAGGTGGTCAGCAAAGAAACTGATGATCTAACAGACTAGGAAAAGAGACACATATTATGAAGATTTCATCAGGGTATCACTAGCAAAATTTAATAAGGAAACTACATAGCTACCAGACCTATAGTTCTTTCTAGAAAAGAGATAGGGGGAAGAAAAAACCATACTAAAGATAATGGATGGTTCTTGTGTGACTTAAAGGAATTTGATAAGAAGGGCTCATGAAAGAACAGAATGAAAAGTTCAGCCCTATGGCAGAGATTAAGAGTATTTCAGTCCAAAGATGTTTATAATCGCATGTGGTCATGTGGTCTTAATGCAACTTATATTAAGGGAAGACAGAGAAATAAAGAGAGAAGGAAGAAAAGAAAAGGACTAAAGAACTTTTGAGTATGGTAATGGTAACTTGGGTACTGATGGAACTCGTTAGATCTGAAGTCTCTAAATTTTTAGAGAATTTTATTGTTAAGAACAAAACACAATCCTGGCCTAAAAAAAATTTTTTTTAAGTTCCTATGACCTGCTAATTTATCATAATAGGAATTGAGATCCAAAATCTATTGCTGCTAAACCAGACCACCTGACTTGCCTCTTGAGAAACCTGTATACAGGTCAGGAAGCAACAGTTAGAACTGGACATGGAATAACAGACTGGTTCCAAATAGGAAAAGGAGTACGTCAAGGCTGTATATTGTCACTCTGCTTATTTAACTTATATCCAGAGTACATCATGAGAAATGCTGGGCTGGAGGAAGCGCAAGCTGGAATCAAGATTGCTGGGAGAATTTCTCAAAGAAATGGGAATACCAGACCACCTGACCTACCTCTTGAGAAATCTGTATTCAGGTCAGGAAGCAATAGTTAGAATTGGACATGGAACAACAGACTGGTTCCAAATAGGAAAAGGAGTACGTCAAGGCTGTATATTGTCACCTTGCTTATTTATCTTATATATAGAGTACATCATGAGAAGTACAGTTTGGATATTGAATTTAATAAAAAACTTTGTGAAGCCCTTTGACCACTTTCTTTTGCTTGGTATCCTGAAAACACCCCTTCCTCCTTAGTTAAAACCTAAACTATGGTCTGGTTCAGAGAGTGCTCATAGTTCACAATGGAAGATTATAAAACATCATTATTTTCTTTATCAATTTGAATCTATCTATATCTGTTTTTACATAATTGTACTGTAAAATGATAAATACATTAAATAAGACTGTAAAATCACAATTATTGAATGTATAGGAGAAATTAGAGATTTTCTATTCATAGCCCTTTGTTACAAATAAAACAGAGTCAGAAATTCAGCCATTTGTGCAGTATAAATATAAAATGGTAAAAGAAAAGAATAGATCCACACATCCTAATTGTTATTTCAATGATATTGGAGGCTTGCCATGTTTCAGTATTTTATAAAATAAGTTTCTATTTGGCATTGAGATATATATTATTTTTACAGTCCAAATGGCTGCTAAAACAGTGTCCTTTTTACATCTACCATAAATTCAAGGCATTACTTTATTAAGTATTCTCTCAGCTCTTCAACTATTGGCTCTTTCTCATTATTCAGGTGTCACTTCAAATGTAAGTCTCTCAGAAAGGTTTTTCTTGACCACACATGCCCTCCCATGACTAACATTACCACACCACCTTATTTTATTTCTTTCATAACAATATACCTAATATAAATTACTACACTTGTTCTTTTTGATTTTGTTTCTGTCCTTTCCTTTACCTTGAGTGCTAGGAGACTTGCCCTTCTTAACTATGACTATAAGCTCAGCACCCTGTATTTAGCAAATTAGTGTTTAATTTGATCAATGACTAATTTAACAAAGAGTGAACAAATAACTGGACAAACCAGAGTTTTTAAATACCTGCAGATTATATATAAATATATATGTATGTTTTAAAAATTTTTATACATATATTTTTAACTTACACCCTAGCAAAATGTCAAATCCTAAAGTAGTTATTTTAAACCTGATTTTGAAAGCAAATGGTACTATTTTATTTCTATATATTTGAAAGCTTTTATTTGGAAATAATTTCAGACTTAAAGAAAAATTACAAAAATAGTACAAATAATTCCTACATATCCTTCACTCAGTTTCCCCAAATGTAAGACTTTTATCACACTTTATCATTTTTTTTTGACTCTCCCATTCTTTGCATATATGTTGACTCTTTGTGAGTTAAAGTCACTCAGTCATGTCGGACTCTTTGCAATTCAATGGACTATACAGTCCATGGAATTCTCTAGACCAGAATACTGGAGTGGGTAGCTGTTCCCTTCTCCAGGGGATCTTCCCAACCCAGGGATCGAACCCAAGTCTCCAGCATTGCAGGTAGGTTCTTTACCAGCTAAGCCACAGACTCTCCCATTCCCTGCACACATGTTGACCCTTTACCCCTAAATATATCAATGTGTGTGTGTATCATAAAACCAAGGACACTTCAGACATAATTTTTGGGCAGTGATTAAAATCCAGGAACTAATAGTGATACATTTTATCCAGCATATAGACTTCATTCAAGTAATACCAACTTCTTACTAACCACCTTTATAGAAAAAATGATATTTTCCCTGGTCTAGATTCCAATCTAAGATCACACACTGTACTTAGTAATCACGTCTCTTTATTCTAGATCAGTTTCTCAGTCTTGAAAGACTTTAATATTTTGTAGATTATCCCTCAATTTAGCTTCATTCAATGTTTCTTCCAGCCTGGCATTTCACATGTGAAATGAATCACAAACTGGAATCAAGACTGCAGGGAGAAATATCAACAATCTCAGATATGCAGATGATACCACTCTAATAGCAAAAAGTGATGAGGAATAAAAAAGCCTCTGGATGAGGGTGAAAAAGGAGAGTGAAAAAGCTGGCTTAAAACTCAACATTTAAAAACCTAAGATCATGGCATTAGGTCCAATCACTTCATGGCTAATAGAAGGAGAAAAAGTGGCAACAGTGACAAATTTTATAAATGTTATCTTCTTGGGCTCCAAAATCACTCTGGACTGTGACTGCAGTCATAAAATTTAAAGACGCTTGCTTCTTGGAAGGAAAGATAGGACAAACCTAGATAGCATGTTAAAAAGCAGAGACATCACTTTGCCAAAAAAAATCCATATAGCCAAAGCTATAGCTTTTCCAGTGGTCATGTATGGATGTGAGAATTGGACCATGAAGAAGAGAGAGTGCCGAAGAATTGATGTTTTTTAATTATGGTGCTGGAAAAGACCCTTGAGAGTCCCTTGGACAGCAGAGAGATCTAACCAGTCCATCTTAAAGGAAATCAACCCTGAATATTCACTGGAAGGACTGATGCTGGGTGTGGCCACTGGATGTGGAGAGGTGACTCATTGGAAAAGATCATGATGCTAGGAAAGACTGGGGGCAGGAGAAGAGAGTGGCAAAGGATGAGATAGTTGGACAGCATCATTGACTTAATGCACATAAGTTTGAGCAAACTCTGGGAGATGGTAAAGGGCAGGACAATGGAGCCTGGTGCACTGCAGTCAATGGGGTTACAAAGAGTTGGACACAACTTAGCAACTAAACAACAACAATTATAAATGATTTAAACCATGAGATCATACTGAGACCTCCAATTCCAATGTAACATCAGAACTTTGTTCTAGTCCCCCTCCTTAAATCTATGTAACTTGCCTCTCTGACAACTAGAAACCTGGCTCTTACAATCCAGTATATTTACTTATTTACTCAGAACTAGAAGAAGAACTATAGAGCCTCTGGGTGAGCGTGAGAGAGTGAAGAGTCTGGCTTAAAACTCAACATTCAAAAAACGAAGATCATGGCATCTGGTCCCATCACTTCATGACAAACAGATGAGGAAATGATGAGACTTTATTTTCTTGGGCTCCAAAATCAATGCAGATGGTGACTTCAGCCATGAAGTTAAAAGATTCCTGCTCCTTGGAAGCAAACCTATGACAAATCTAGACAGCATATTAAAAAGCAGAGACATCGCTTTGCCAACAAAAGTCCATATAGTCAAAGCTACGATTTTTCCAGTAGTCTTATATAGATATGAGTTTGGATCATAAAGAAGGCTGAGTGCTAAATAATTAAAGCTTTCAAAAATCAATTCTTGATCAATTCTTGTGTTGGAGAAGACTCTTGAGACTCCTTTGGACAGCAGCAAGATCAAATCAGTCAGTCCTAAAGAAAATCAATCCTGAATAGTCATTGATGCTAAGGCTGAAGCTTCAATACTTTGGCCACCTGATGCAAAGAGGTGACTCATTGGAAAAGACCCTGATGCTGAGAAAGATTGAAGGCAGGAGGAGGAATGGGACAACAGATGATGAGATGGTTGGATGGCATCACTGATTCAACAGACCTGAGTTTGAGCAAACTCTGGGAGATAGTGAAGGACAGGGAAGCCTGGCATGGTGCAGTCCATGGATGCATGCAGAGTCAGCCCATGGATGCATGCAAAGAGTTAGACATGACTGAGCAACTGAGCAACAACAGCATGTACCTCATATATGTAAGAACTGCTTAATCTATACTCCTGTGAAAAACAAACCTACTAACTAGAGTCAGTATTTATTTAAAGTTCTTTTAGTATATAACCTGGAGGTATATAATCAAAATACAGTGCTCAAAATCAGTCCTTGAATTAGCCCACTTCCCTGTCAACTATAATTAGTTCATTTGTTTCTATTGGCTCCATTTTGGTCTTCTCTCAATTTTGTTTATTTCATTCATTCACTCTATGATATGTGAAACATATAATGTTGGTTTTAAAATTCAGAAGTACACAGATAGATATAATTAAAGGATGTTTCTCCCCCAACCCATAAATTCTACCCCATTCTGATATCCATTTTTTTTATATCCCAGTTCTAGCCATCCCTGGTGGTAACTATCTCAGTCTTTGGTTTATGCTTCCTGTGTTTAGTTTTGCACAAATAAGCAAATACATGTATGTTTCTACTTCCTTTTTTTTTTTCATTACACACATGCTTAGTAAATGCCAGATGTTCTTTTGTACTTTGCTTTCTTAAAAATCATGTATACTCCAAATCATTCTGTATTAGTTGAGGGATCTTTGTCATTGTTTTTATAGCTGTTGCTTTATAGCTGTTTATCATTAATTTGTTCAACCTCTCCCCTATCAAAGAGCACTAAAGTTGTTACCATATGTTTTTTGTATACCTGTTTACAATATTTTATAAATACAAAGAATGCTTTAGTGAATAACCTTGTAAGTATATGTTTTTGAACTGTTGCTAAACATCTTCAGGACAGTTCCTAGAAGGGGCTGTATGGGCTGTAATGTAAATGCGTAAGCACTTTTGTTAGATATTGCCAAATTCTCTTCTCTAAAAGTTGTACCAGTTTGCAGTATTTGAGGTCGTCCCAGTAGCAATGTGTGAGTGAGCTGGATTGCAACAACCTCTCCAACACATGTGATCTCCCAGGTGGCACTAGGGGTAAAGAACCTACCTGCCAGTGTAGTATACATAAGAGGTGAGGGCTTGATCCCTGAATTGGAAAGATCCCCTGGAGGAGAGCGTGGAAAACCACTCCAGTATTCTTGCCTGGAAAATCCCATGAATAGAGGAGCCTAGTGGGCTACAGTCTATGGGCCTGCAAAGAGTTGGACACGACTAAATGTATACACACACACACACACACACACACACACACACACACACACACTGCAACAAACATGCTGTTATACTTTTTAAGTTTGCCAATCTGAAAGATGACAGTTTCTTTTTGTAGTTTAAATTCATATTTCTCTACTTATGAATGAGGTTGAGTGATTTGTTTTTCATTATGGGTGATTTTTATACCCTTTTTCATAAATTATTCTTATCTTTTACCCATTTTTCTATCACACTTTTGGTGCTTGCTTCCTCTAAATTGTTAAGTTCTTTGTATAAAAGAGATATTAGTGCTTTATCTGGCTTATTTAGCAAATATTCTTAATTTTTCAGTCATCTGGTGCTATATGATTTGCCAGTTTTTAAAGGTTCCTTCTACTCCTACATACAGAATATACTACCAAGAGCTTCTTCTTCTTTTCTATTTACCCCATACCTCTCTCTTATTGTCCCTTTTCTTTATTCACATTATTTCCACATTGTCAGAGCATGTGATATGTTCCTAATTACAGGTTCAGCCTTGTACCCATATTTATTTTAGTCTCGTGTCTGCAATGAAATTTACTAAAGGGTTACTATAAACTACAGTGCCGAGGTTTTCTGTCATCTTTTTATCTGGATAAAGCCATTCTCTGGCAGACTGTGTTTTTCTATCAGCTTCTCTTGTGGCTCAACTGGTAAAGAATCCACCTGCAATTTGAGAGACTTGGGTTCGATCCTTGGGTTGGGAAGATCCCTTGCAGAAGGGAAAGGCTGCCCACTCCAGTATTCTGGACTAGGGAATTCCATGGACTACACAAAGAGTCAGACACGACTGAATGAAGGATATAAAAATCTTTGGTTCACAACTTCTTCCTAGTGTTTTTTTGTTGGTTTGGTTAGGAGATTTTGTTTTTGTTTTGTTTTGTTTTTTGACATTGCTTTATTATTTTGTAATCTGTTTTGGAGAAGTCAGACTCCAGTCTTTCTCCTTTTTCATTTGATATTTGATAAGAGATCTTGAAAAATATTTTTCCTAGATCTTGACACTTAAGGATTACTAGGATATACCTCAAAATTGGTCATTCAGGTCTATTTTCTCCTGTACCTGTTGAGCCCCTTTTGAACGTGCTCTTGAATTATAACTTTAAATATTATTTCTGTCCCATTTTTTTCTTTTTCTGCTTTAGGGACTCAAAATATGTATGTTTTTTATTCCTTGCTATTTCAATTTCAATCACTTTCTCTCTACTCCTATTTACTTCTTTGTGTGATTTACTAGCTTTTTTGTTTTTGTGCTTCAGTGTGGCATAACATTTTCATTTGAGTCTATTCTCCCGTGAGTACCATGTAATTTAATCTTCATATCTGTTATAATTTTCTTTAAAAATTTTTTTCTTTCTCAAGTTTGTTCAATTTATCTTTTACTATTTGTTGTTCATTTTTTGTCTTTAATGTTTTCGTATCTGCAAATGCTTGTTTAGGTTCTAAATGTTGCTTGAAGGTTTTTTGTTTTTACCACATTTTTCTTCTGTTTCATGATGTATTCTAGGGACAAATTTTAAATGAATGAGATATTTTGATTCTCCTTTTGTTATTTTATAGTAGAGTTATATAGATTTATTCACTTTTATCTTTTTAATTTTGTGGGTCTATAGTGGCTTAAAAAATTTTTAGTTCAATGGTGCCCTCTTCTGTCAATGAGTCAGAGTCCAGGTTGTTTAACGGATTTTGGCGGGGGCAGTATTGGGAAGTAGGGTGGTATTTTCCAGTTTGGGGTTCCTTTTCTGATTGTAGGACATTAACATTTTCTTCTTGATTCCTTTATACTTTACTACCCCAATCTTCAAAGGTGCTCTAGGCTACCAGCACACTTTTCCAATAATTTCACCTAGGGTGAACTCTTTCCTATTGGGCAGTTGCTTTAAATGTATCTTTGACTAATTGTTCTCTCTCATTTACTCTTACCAGCAGTTTTTCCTATACTGGTCAACATGAAGACTTACAGGAAGAACATGAGAGAAAGCTCTGAGGAATTTATGTATATATTTGGATGTTGTTCTTTGTCCTCTATTTATGCTTGAAGTATGGTTCTGTATAGTTTTGTTTGTTCTTCTGTTGTTCGGTATTATATTTAAAAGAATATGGATTTTCCTTTTCCATTTTTCATAGTGATCAAAGTCTTATTTATTGTATTCTAAAATTATTTTTAGCTAAATTTTAAAATAAGTAATGTATTAATATGGTTCAAAATACAAAAAGTGCAAAAGAGTGAGGTCTCCTACTTACTCTTTTCTCCCACCTATTCTCTCCTCACTAATATTTGGTCTTTTACGTATCTTCCCAGAAATCTGAATGTAATATATATAATATGTATATAAAGTTATTTCTCTATTCCTTGTTTTAAAATGGTAGCCTACTATATATACTGTTTTACAGATGGATTTCTTTTTCACTTAGCAATACATCTTGTAAACCATTCCATTTCAGTGTGTTGTGTTTACTTATTATTTTTACATAGTATTTCAGTCTATGTGCATGTGTTAATAAACTTATTCAGTTCCTATTGATGAAAACTGAATACATACTACCAAACTAGCCTCCATAGAAGCTACATTCCCATCATGTATAAAGAAAAAGCCATTTTCCTCACAGCCTCACTAATACAGTGTATTATTGAACATATTTAACACTAAGTTTTAACAATCTTACAGGTGAAAATGACATTACCATGTAGTTTTTTAATCTTATGAGCGAGTTGAACATTTTTATATGTTTAGGAACAATCTGCATTTCCTTTCCTCTAAGCTATATTTTCACAATCTTTACTCTGATCTATTTCCAAATAATTATTTGAGCATTAGGTTAGGATAGCTGGAATCAAGATTGCCGGAAGAAATATCAATAACCTCAGATATGCAGATGACACCACTCTTATGGCAGAAAGTGAAAAACTAAAGAGCCTCTTGATGAAAATGAAAGAGGAGAGTGAAAAAGATCATGGTCCCATCACTTCATGACAAATAGATGGGAAAACAACGGAAACAGTGACAGAATATTTTGGGGGGCTCCAAAATCACTGCAGATGGTGATTGCAGCCATGAAATTAAAAGACATTTGCTCCTTGGAAGAAAAGTTATGACAGGCCTAGACAGCATATTAAAAAACAGACATTACTTTGCCAACAAAGGTCTGTCTAGTCAAAGCTATGGTTTTTCCAGTAGTCATGTATGGATGTGACAATTGGACTATAAAGAAATCTGAGCACTGAAGAATTGATGTTTTAGAACTGTGGCATTGGAGAAGACTCTTGAGAGTCCCTTGGACTGCAAGGAGATCCAACCAGTCCATCCTAATGGAAATCAGTCCTGAATATTCACTGGACTGATGCTGAAGCTGAAACTCCAATACTTTGGCCACCTGATGTGAAGAACTGACTCATTTGAAAAGACCCTGATGCTGGGAAAGATTGATGGTGGCAGGAGAAGGAGATGACAGAGGATGAGATGGTTGGATGGCATCACTGACTCAATGGATATGAGTTTGATTAAACTCCGGGAGTTGATGATGAACAGGGAGGCCTGGCATGCTGCAGTCCGTGGGGTCGTTAAGAGTCAAGCATGAATGAACAACTGAACTGAACTGAACTGAACTGAACAATGCTGGTCCTTGATTATAATTATTATAGGAGTAGAATGATTAGATGAGACTAGACATCTGACTTAGAGGAAGGAAATTCACAAGCTGAGTTTCAAGTAGATTTCTTCACCTCAAAGTTTGAGAATTTCATAACAAAGCACACAGATTGGGTGACTTAAACAACAGAAATTTATTTTCTTATTGTTCTGGAGATTAGAAATCTGAGATCGGGGTGAAAGCATGGTCAGTTTCTGGCGAAGATTCTCTTTTAACTTGCAGATGAAGGCCTTCTCACTGTCATTTAACATAGTGAAGAGGAAAAGCCAGATGACTGGTATCTCTTCTTAAAAGGTCACTAATCACATCATGAGCACCCTAACCTTATGATCTTGTCTAATCCTCATGACATCCCAAAGGTCCCAGCTCCAAATACTACCATGTTTGGGAGTTAGGATTTTGACATATGAATTCTGGGAAGACTCAAACATTCAGTCCATAATATCTTCTTACTGGGATGCTCCATGACTCCATGGTGATTCCATGGTGTGTATTTTCTCTTACTGCATCAATTAAATAAGTAATAAGTAAGTAATAAAATCAACTTGTTTAACTAAACAAGTTAAACAAGTGGTGGTCTTTGGCGGTTTTTGGCTGGAGAGTATTTGCATTAGAAAGCGCTGCTTTTTGCAAGAATTATCTCCACTTGTTTCAGTAAGTTTGGAGTATTAGGCAAGTGGAAAGATTTAACAAAAAGTAGAAACTCCTTGGAAGAAAAGTAAACCATGTTCAGAAAATTACTTAAATGGCAATTTTTAAGACAACTTTTAAGAAAATTGTTTAAATGACAATAATTAAGATCAATGCTCCAATATTGCATTCTATCTTCTTTTCTCCTTTTGCCTCACACGTATTACAAGTGAAATGGGATTTTGGAAGATGTAGTTGTTGTTTAATTAATAAAACCAACTACTTAACATAACCACAACTTGCATCAATAGATCTCAATTTGTCAGCTGCTTAGTTCACATCAACATAAGCACATCTGCTAATGTTTATCTAGAATATTTAGGTTAATACATTCTCTGTGTTCATACATTTAGTGATTATTATATCCTTTAAAAATATCAACAGTTCTTCAAATGAAATGAAATGAATAAATGAAATTATGGAAAGCATAATTCTCCAACCTATAAAAGCATAATTTAAAGCTTTTTCTTAAAATTTTTCTTTTCTATTGTGGATTTATTACAAAGTAGTAGCAGAGTAACCTCAAGGAGTCTGAATAAACAGAGTAATGCCACAAACATTCCTTTTAGTCAAAGGTGCCAGAATTTCAGAAGTATGCCCTCTCCCCCTGGGCATGTAGAGTACTCATTCTTGGTATGCACAGACAAATGTCTGTAAAAACTGACATCCCCCATAAGATGCATTCAAAACTACATATTGACTTTTATGTCCAGAATATCTAACGACAAGCTAAATCCAAGATTCAACAGATTTACTTTGTTGTATGTTAATGGATGAATGTGACCTATTTACATGTGGAATAGACCACCTCTTTGGTTCAACTTTAGAGGTACTAAAGACCCTGGAGCTCCACATATCTTTCCTCCTTATTCAATAGTGCCTTAAATTACATGTAAGACTTATGTTATTTTGAGTTTAAAGCTTAAAGCCTGATAGCTAAATGCAAACACTGGGATATTATGCTTCAGATCCCATCTAGCAGAACATCATGAGGAAAGTGCTTATAAATAATGTAGGAGAGGGGTATCTTAGCCACGGTTACTCAGACTTAATATGCATAATAATTATATGATCCCGTTAAAATGTACATTTGATTAAGTGTGGGATTCTCCTTTTCTAACAAGTTCACAGATGATGCCATGCTATTTGCTGATTTGGGCATTTATTTTTCTTTCTTTGAGAGTAAAGCCATAAGTCTGTTGTTCAGTTGAACAAATCAGAATACTCCTTTGGGATTTCTCTCTTCCTTTCCCCTTCTCATCTACTCCATCCTTTGGTTAAGCTCATTTATGTAGTGTAAAGCACAGCTTGGGAACTGAACTTCCTACTTCCTAGGATATATCAGATGTCAAAACCAAAATTAAACCAAACCAATATGGTTTGCATCACTTGCATGCTCAGCCATGTCTGACTCTTTGCAGCCCTATGGACTGTAGCCCTCCAGCCTCCTTTCTCCGTTAAATTTTCCGGGAAAGAATACTGGAGCAGGTCGCCATTTTGGACTTCAGGGGATCTTCCCAACCCAGGTTATCGAACTCATGTCTCTTTCATTGGCAGGCAGATTCTTTACCATTGCATCACTTGAGAAGCCTCAAATCAAATGCTTCTCGTTAATTTCCTCTGATCACCACTAAAATCAGATGTAATTTGTCTGACGTTTGAAAATGGGAGACATGCTTACCAGGAAAATAATTTTACAAATGTTATATAACACAAAGATGACTAAACAGTATTCAACCTAACTCTGCCATTATTCACATATACCACTTCCTATAAGAATTACCATTCTTTTTCATAATGATTAAAATTTTTAAAAAGTTATTATAATCTGTTGAACACATTAAAAAAATCTTTTCTCAATACCTGCCATTCTTTGCAGGATGAAACAATTAATTTTTGCACTCAAGTTCTGAAATCAATAGTGAAGCCTACCAATGAAGAAAACAACAAATTGTCCATAGCTGCATGGAACTCAAAACCTAAATATATGAAACTAATATTTTGAATTGAAAAGATTAAAATTCAAATATTTTTGATTAATCCTTTTTCTCTTTGAATTACCAAATGAACTGAGGACATTGCCATTATCCTAGGCCCAGTTTCCAAGTATTTTAAACTAAATTTCTAAAGTTAAAATTTAATGAAGCCTTTATTAAAATGACATTTTTGTCTGCTATTTTCTGATTATCAGGATAATGGTGGGGGAAGGGTATCTTCTAAACCATTGTATCTCTCTCACACACACACAAAATGTTTCTTTTCCATTTCAAATAATACTCTTCTTGGTATTTGACAACTAGCTGTAAAAGCATTAGGATGCCTATGTTTTTCTTTTCATTTATATTAATATTTTCTCAAGGAAATTCAATTTTATATAACATGTTTTTCTAACTAAAAGAAAGGCACGAGTGATTCACAGAACAAATGTTTCTGTTACAAATTCAATGTTTCCTACCACTACTTGAGGCCTAATGGAAAAAAACAAAGAAATATGGCCATTCATTGCTTATGATCAGCCTTATGGTGCTCACCAAGCCTCTCTACCTAAAACCACCACCACCACTAAAATGAAATATCATTGAGTATGCAAAATCCAGGTTTAGCTGGGCTTCCCTGGTAGCTCAGCTGGTAAAGAATCCACCTGCAATGCAACAGTCTCTGGTTTGATTCCTGGGTCTGGAAGATCCCCTGGAGAAGGGATAGACTACCCACTCCAGTATTCTTGGGCTCAAGTGACAAATAATACACCTGCAATGTGAGAGAACTGGGTTCGATCCCTGAGTTGGAAGATTCTCTGGAAGAAGGCATGACAACTGACTCCAGTATTCTTGTCTGGAGAATCTCCAAGGACAGAGAGCCTGGTGGGCTATAGTCCATGGGGTCGCAAAGAGTCAAACACAACTGAGAGACTAAGTATCCACACACACACACATACACACACAGGTTTCAATAGACACCCCAGCTTTTCTTTTTATATATTTCTTGATTCTTCCTCATCAGTGGTAACAATCTCTGTTTTCCTTCCAGCTTCCATACTTCCTTATCTGTGAGAAGTTTACTAAAAAGACATTATCAGGGAACAAGATGGCAGAGAAGTAGACATGGAATACATCTCTCTCCAGAGATACATCAGGAATACACCTTCAGACACATAAATGCATGCAGAATGCCAGCTGAGGGTGGACAGGAATACCTGACCAGCAGAAAAGAATACATAGACCCATGCAAAGCCCAATATGAGGAAGGAACGGGCAGGGGGTGGGGGGGGTGACAGTGTTAGTAGGACTGGACCTGCCCTCGGCGGGAGGGGTTCCAATCCTCATATCAGGGCAATTGTCTGAGTCAGAGGAGAAACATTTAAGGCAGAGAGAAACAGCTGATCTGTGGCAGCCTACATGGAATGAGAATCAGGCAGTCCTTGCCGCAGCCATGCATATCCCAGATGGTGCAGTAGCTGGGAACTGGAGTTTAGGGGTTGTAGAGCAATCCCAGGGCAAGGGCTGCTGTTGACCGTGGAGTGACAGATTGGAGGGATGTGACGGAGGAGACTGTGGTGGGAAAATGCCTATGGAGGAAAGCTGGGTAGCCATGGAAGCAAGGGCATACTGCTGAGTCATGTGTACTGAGTGGAACCATCACCATACCCTATCTCCCCCCACATGCCAGCATAGGCAGCTGAACAATAGAAAGACTGTCTCATCACATGCCCAAGGCACTGAACTACAGAGTAGGACCCCACCCAGGGTGCCCCTTTAAGTGCCTGACATGCTGATCTACAGAGTAGTATCCCAGCCAGGGCCCCCTCTATTGCCTGATGCACCAA
>SJYC01115354.1:0-41287 GCA_006408675.1 Madoqua kirkii | reverse complement strand
TGGGGGGCCAGGTCAGGGGTGTGTGTCCTGGGGGCTGGGTCAGGGGTGTGTGTCCTCTGGGGGGATCTAGGGTCAGGGGTGTGTGTCCTGGGGGCTGGGTCAGGGGTGTGTGTCCTGGGGGGCCAGGTCAGGGGTGTGTGTCCTGGGGGCTGGGTCAGGGGTGTGTGTCCTCTGGGGGGATCTAGGGTCAGGGGTGTGTGTCCTGGGGGCTGGGTCAGGGGTGTGTGTCCTGGGGGGCCAGGTCAGGGGTGTGTGTCCTGGGGGCTGGGTCAGGGGTGTGTGTCCTCTGGGGGGATCTAGGGTCAGGGGTGTGTGTCCTGGGGGCTGGGTCAGGGGTGTGTGTCCTGGGGGGCCAGGTCAGGGGTGTGTGTCCTGGGGGCTGGGTCAGGGGTGTGTGTCCTCTGGGGGGATCTAGGGTCAGGGGTGTGTGTCCTGGGGGCTGGGTCAGGGGTGTGTGTCCTGGGGGGCCAGGTCAGGGGTGTGTGTCCTGGGGGCTGGGTCAGGGGTGTGTGTCCTCTGGGGGGATCTAGGGTCAGGGGTGTGTGTCCTGGGGGCTGGGTCAGGGGTGTGTGTCCTGGGGGGCCAGGTCAGGGGTGTGTGTCCTGGGGGCTGGGTCAGGGGTGTGTGTCCTCTGGGGGGATCTAGGGTCAGGGGTGTGTGTCCTGGGGGCTGGGTCAGGGGTGTGTGTCCTGGGGGGCCAGGTCAGGGGTGTGTGTCCTGGGGGCTGGGTCAGGGGTGTGTGTCCTCTGGGGGGATCTAGGGTCAGGGGTGTGTGTCCTGGGGGCTGGGTCAGGGGTGTGTGTCCTGGGGGGCCAGGTCAGGGGTGTGTGTCCTGGGGGCTGGGTCAGGGGTGTGTGTCCTCTGGGGGGATCTAGGGTCAGGGGTGTGTGTCCTGGGGGCTGGGTCAGGGGTGTGTGTCCTGGGGGGCCAGGTCAGGGGTGTGTGTCCTGGGGGCTGGGTCAGGGGTGTGTGTCCTCTGGGGGGATCTAGGGTCAGGGGTGTGTGTCCTGGGGGCTGGGTCAGGGGTGTGTGTCCTGGGGGGCCAGGTCAGGGGTGTGTGTCCTGGGGGCTGGGTCAGGGGTGTGTGTCCTCTGGGGGGATCTAGGGTCAGGAGTGTATGTCCTGGGGGCCGGGTCAGGGGTGTGTGACCTCTGGGGGGATCTAGGGTCAGGGGTGTGTGTCCTGCCGCCCTGTTTCTCGAGCGCATCCCTGCTGTGCACGCCTGGGGCATCAGTCATCAGTGGCGGAGCTGTCTGCCGTGGCTGTGGGGAGAGGACACTGAGGAAGGCGGGGCCTGGCGGGGTCCCTGGGTGGGGGGCACATGTCTCAGCAGGGCCTGCGGTCTCGGCGCTCACCCTGAGGCCAGTGTCTGCACCGGCCTCGGGGTCCTGGCGCTTCTGGTGTCCAGGACGGAGCTTGGAGGAGGAGGTCCTGTTGGGTCCTGTGGTCACTGGGAGTCGCTGTCTGTCCTGAGCCTCGGGCAGGAGTGGGCGGGCTCCTGACCCATCTGCTACCGGAGAGGGGCGGTGCTCGTTAGCGGGGAGGGTGTGGGGGGACGGGAGGCAGGGGCCCGCTTGGCCATGGGCCAGGCAAGGGAGCCCCCCTGAATCCGCCTCGCGTGGCCTCGAGGCCTCTGGCTGCCTGGGGAGGAGGTGGCCCGCGCAGCCTCGTTTGAGGCTTGAGCTGGTGCTCTCGAGCTCGGTGTCCAGCTCCCGTCCATCCCTGCGGGCGGCTCTGGCTCCACAGGAGCTCCCGGGAACCTGCAGCAGAGGGCGGCAGAGCCCTTCCTGGAGTTTCTCCGCTCGGTCGGTCCTGGCTCTCCGCTTTCTCAGGGCCGTGTTTACACTTGTCCATCCTCCCAGGATGGTGTCCCTCCTCCTCCCTGTGGGCTCTCTGACCGGGGTGATGCGGCGATGCTACACCTCTGTCCAACCTCAGGTTCCCGAGTGTGGCTCGCACGGTGAGCCCCGGTGTGCACGGACGTCTGGGGTGAGCTTGCTGAGACGAGTGTCCCCTCGTCGGCTGTTCTTTCTCTGCAGTTTGTCACAAAGTATCCGACACGGGAAGTGCGAGACGCTGGATCCCGGCCCGGGGCTGCGTGTGGAACCCGCTGGGGGCGGCGCAGGGCCCAGAGGCGCAGCCTTGCTCAGTGGAGGCGTCGCTGGTTTCCCGCCTGCGCGCACCGTGGCTGGGACAGCCCGCCCGGCCCTCTAGGTTCTGCATCTCCTCTCGCAGGGCGCAGTTTTCTCTTCCCAAACTCCAAGTGTCCACCGCCGAGAACCCTCCCCTGCGCGGGCTCCTCCGCTTCTCAGTGGCCGTGGGGGCGGTCCTGGGTGATTCCAAGGTTGCTTCCCGGCCGTGATGGCCTTTCTAAGGAGTCGTGAGGGCAAAGCGGGTCCAAAAATTAGGTCGTGTGTGGGTTCAGAGGCGGAGGTGGCTGACGCCAAGTGGAGAGGGCAGGGCTGGCCGGTGGGTGGGGGAGTCGGAGGGGCCAAGACAGAATCCGCAGCGGGTCCCGACGCTTCCTGGGGACCGAGCGGACCAGCCGGGCAGCAGGGGCCAGGGCCCCCCGGCGAGCGGCTGTGGTGCCACCCCTGGTGCACCCTCCTGATCTGGGCAGCGGTTCCTCTCCCTCCTTGAGCACCGGCTTATTCCCTGGGAGAGGAGGGGGCGGGCCAAGTGATGAGCGTCCGTTATCTGCAGGCCTGATTGCTCAGACACTGCAACCGTCGGCCAGTGTCATCGCCTAACACCTTCTCCACAAACTGGCCTTTAAACGAAGCAAGGCCCACCACCTTGGGCGTCTGCTCACTGGGGCGCTTGGCTGGGAGATGCCTCCGGGGTCACTCCCTTCTGGACGCCGCGGCTCTGTTGCTCTGGGGGGCTCAAGGCCCGCTCTTCCTGCTCTGCCCTCAGGTCATGACGGGGCGGTGGGCAGCGTGTGCTGGAGCCACGACGGCCGCTGGGTGCTGTCCGCCTCCCAGGACGGGACGCTGTGCGTGTGGTCGGTGCGCGCCCAGGAGCTGGTGCTGCGTCTGGTAACTGGGCCCCGCGCGCAGACGGTGGGCGGTCGGGGGCGCCCAGCTTCTCCTGCACAGTCTCCGGCCCCACCCAGGGGGCGGGGGCAGGCGGGCAGCACAGTGTGTTCACACGGACACGTGACACGCAAGCACACGCAGTGCACATGTGCGCACACGCGCGCACACACATGCACATACAGTTGCACGCCTGACACTTGCATGGTCCGAAAATGGCGGAACAGTAGTAAAACATGGGAATAACTTAAATACAAAAATAAGGTGTGATTCTATAGTAGAGGCGATGATAATGCCCACAGAACACTATGTGGGAAACGTGTTCTGGGAGAAAAATGCCTTATTTTAGTGATTGCATGGGAGGCCGTTTGGAAACAGAGGGAAAGGAGTCAGGAAGACGGGTGGGGGGACAGGTGACGCGGCTGTAAGTCACCAGGCTCCTCGCTGGCGGGAAGCGGATTCGAGGATGCTGTTAGCACCCAGCCTGTGAGGCTTTAAAAGACTGGGTCCCGGGCGCTGCTCGAGGAAAGCTGGTCACTCCCAGGACCGTGGGCGAGGCCGAGGGCGAGAGGGGCTTGGCTTTGGGGCCCGAGTCCTGTCGACTTCTGCGCCCTGCACGGGCTGGGCCGAGCCAGCAGAGGAGCAGGCACCTCGGAACTGGGCTTAAAGACGCGAAGAACTCTGGCTTCAGTGAGTGTCCTGTCGGGTTTCAGTGTTCTTTCATTTCAGAGGTTTTAAATGTCCGGAATTCCACACGCTCACTACAGTAAAATTTTAATTATGTAGCATCGTTCACAGAGTCAGGAAGAAGCACCGAAGGTTGTACGTTGGTTCTACCAAGAGGCATTCTGTACATTTAGAATAAGTGGATGTTTGTGTTAGGATGAGAGGGCTTCATGTTTACAGCAGTAGAGTTTTTACTGACACTTACTTACTAGTGATGATGACTGATTCTCACTGCAGGGCAAAGACACGTTCCCTAAGCCTGTCCAGTCTGCACAGTTTTATTACATCGATGCATTTATCTTGTCTTCCTCGGGCCCCGAGGTGCACCTGCTCAAGCATCACATCGACACCAGCAAGGACGACTTACGAAGGTAGGGCCCCCTGCGGTTGGGGACACTACATCTCAACCGCGCGTCCGGTGTAAAGTAAGGGGGTCCAAGGTGTCATCACAGCCTCCTGTGATCGGAAGTCCCTTCTCTGCATGTAGAGCTTCTCTGGGGGCCAGGCCTGGGCCTCGGGGCACTCACCAGTGTCCGGGACTCAGGAAAGGGGCCCTCTGCCCTGGTTTAGCAACATGATTGGCACGTTTTGTATGTGCGATTATTACCGTTTATAGTAAGTTGAGGTGGTTGCAATGGTCAAGAATCAACCTGCCAAGGCAGGAGATAGGAATTCCATCCATGGGCAGGGAAGATTCCCTGGAGAAGGGCATAGCTCCCTCTCCAGTATTCTTACCTGGAAGATTCCATGGACAGAGGACCCTGGTGGGCTGCAGTCCATGGGGTCGGAAAGGGGCTGATATGACTGAGTGAGCACATGTGTGTGGAGTGTTGCATACGCATCCACAGGTGTACGTGTGTTGGCCTGCTAGACGCCTGCCGGGGCACACCTGACTTGGCAGACACTAATGCTTGGCTGGCTTTGTTTTCAAAGCGTTTACGAAAATGAAGCCTGCAGAGAGGACCAGAGGCCTCCCCTCTGAGCCCCGCCCCTCTGCCACTGCCCAAGACTCACGTGCCTGCACCCACCCCGGTCTCTAGCTGCTGCCCACCCAGGCGTCTGTGCATCTTGGTGTGCGGTTCACGTGTGACACACCTTTGATCACCACTGTGCTCACGAGCACGGCTGCTCCCTGTGGGTTTACCTGTCGGGATGTGTCGGGCGACAGGAGGCTGCCTCAGCTCTTCCTGGTCCCCACGTACAGACACTTCACTTGTTCCAGTGGGGCCGCTCTGAGCTTCCCTGCACGCGTCTGGCGGTGGGCCGGGTGGGCATTTCTGGACTCCCTGCTCCGGCCTCCCCTCGGGGGCACATGTGGTGCCTGGCGGCGTGGTGGCACCCAGCGGCGTGGTGGCACCCAGCTGCGTGGTGGTGGGCTCGCACTGCTCTGAAGGTGGTGCCCGCAGGCTCCCCTGTCCTGCGTCCTGCAGAGTGGGGGCCCAGCAGCCAGTTCCCTTTCTGCAGCTGACCAGCTGCTCAGTGTGTTCACACCGTGAAGTTGGTGTTTCCATCAGGTCCTGCCCACCACCCTCTTCTGGGTGACTCTGTCCCACTGCTTGTCACTCTGCAGAATAAGGTGGCTGCTGTAGCTCCAGCATCACATCTGTGTTTCTCACGGCAAGATGAAAGGGAGACCTGTTTAGACCTGCGTGCCTCAGGACCCGAGGAACACCCTGGGTGTTGGGTGGGGCTGGTCTCATGGACAAGCTGTTTGCCTCTCATCTTGGCCCCCTCCCACTTCCCTCACCTCTGACCCAGAGCCCCCTTGATGCTGACAGCCTCACCGTGATGGGCACATGCCAGCCTCCAGCACTGGGGACTCCTGCAGCCGGGCAGGCGTGGGGGTGGGTCGGGGACTCCTGCAGCCGGGCAGGCGTGGGGGTGGGTCGGGAACACCTGCACTTTATCCGGGGGGCACTCCCGGGCCTCCCCCGCCGCAGGGCTGTCTGCACCCCATCTGCTCACACGACTCTTCTCTCTGAGGCCCCTCCTGGGCCGTCCTGCCCACAGTTGTTTTGGGCGCTGTCTCTTATACACATCTCCTCCAGCACTGGGGACTCCTGCAGCCGGGCAGGCGTGGGGGTGGGTCGGGGACTCCTGCAGCCGGGCAGGCGTGGGGGTGGGTCGGGAACACCTGCACTTTATCCGGGGGGCACTCCCGGGCCTCCCCCGCCGCAGGGCTGTCTGCACCCCATCTGCTCACACGACTCTTCTCTCTGAGGCCCCTCCTGGGCCGTCCTGCCCACAGTAAGTTGCTGCTGTCGCCTCCTCAGCCAGCCTGCTGTGTGGCTTTGGGCAGGCTCTGAGCAGGACACACAGAGGTTTATGAAATCTCTGCTGACCTTTAAGTTTCATTGCCACACTTCCCCTGAGGCTTGTCCTGGCTTGTCCCTGAGTCTGCATGTGGCCTTTTCTCCTGGGACGTGAGGCCTGTCCCTGCCCTGCAGGTCACCCCTCTGGGCACCACTCTGTGGCTGGCTCTGCACCAGACCCCTGCCCAGCAGTTGCCTCCCTGACAGCCCATCCCGTCCACACCTCGAGTGTCTGAGGGTTGGACCCTGAGCCCTAATGCCTTGGGCCATTGCCCACCTGTGCATCGCTTTGCCAGCAAAAGTCCGTCTAGTCAAAGTCACGGCTTTTTCAGTCGTCATGCATGGATGTGAGAGTGGGCCGTAAAAAGGGCAGAGCGCCAAAGAGTTGATGCTTTGAACTGTGGTGCTGGAGAAGACTCCCGAGAGTTGCTTGGACTGCAAGGAGATCCAACCAGTCTATTCTGAAGGAGATCAACCCTGAATATTCTTTGGAAGGACTGATGCTGAAGCTGAAGCTCCAGTATTTTGGCCATCTGATGTGAAGAGCCAACTCATTGGAAAAGTCTCTGATGCTGGGAAAGATTGAGGGCAGGAGGAGAAGAGGGCATCAGAGGATGAGGTGGTTGGATGGCATCACCGATGTGATGGGCATGAACTTGGGCAAACTTCAGGAGTTGGTGAGGGACAGGGAGGCCTGGGTGCTGCAGTCCACAGAGTCACAGAGCGTCAGGCAGGTCGCAGAGCGTCAGGCGCGACTGGGCAGCTGAACAGCCGCAGCAGGTAACTCGGCGCTGCTGGACGTCTGGAGTACGCAGGGCGTCCCTGGTGGCCCAGATTGTAAAGAATCTGCCTGTGATGCACGAGACCCAGGTTTGATCTGTGGAGTCCTGCCAAGGATACACAGATATTTTAAAATTAAGAGGAAAGTTTGTTTTCTCATAGATGGGGATGAATTCCACTTGGCTATGTATATAGTAATATTTTTCATGAAGTTTTATTAAAGGAAAAGCTAGAATTACCTAAAGGATAACTTAGGTAGTCAACTTGCTACCTAATAAAATTTATTTTTATTAATATTTATTAATGAAATACGATTGTTCATATTGACATGAAAACTTTTATTTTCAAGTTTTTGAAGGTGGAATATTGGGTTGTGGCAAAAGGGGAACCAGGAGACAGATCGCCCTCCACCCTCTCGCAGGTACAGGCAGAAGAGCTGGAGCGTGCCAGTGTGCAGGCTCCTCACGACTGGCGCCTCGGAGATCACCAGCTTGTCCGCGGTGAACGACTTCCACTCCTGTATCCTTTCTCCTGCTGTGCGCCCGGTATTCTCACATCCTGACCATCATCCTTCCGGCAAAGGCTTGTGCTGAGCACTGGGACCTCATGGAGCTCTGGGGCCTTTGTGCAACGGCTGCATCTCCATAATGGAAAGAGTCCCGGCGCGGAAGGGAAGCTGGACGTGGGGCGCCTGTGAGGTGGATGAGAGTGAGGGGACCTGAGGTTTCTGGCCTGCTCGCGTCTTGAGTGACAGGGGTTTAATGCATTTAAACGGGACACGGCCACACTTGCCACATGCATCCTGGGATGAGCTGAGTGGCGCACTCCATCTCATGCGGAAGGTGGCAGAGTTGTAGCAGTGAGTGTTTGTGGTTACGTCATCATTTTAAATTAAAGAGCATTGACTGAAATTTATTTAGAAACAAAGCTCTGATCTTTAGGGAGACATCTTATAAACTTTTATTCAAAGGTACAAGATTCTTTTGAAAAGTTTTATTCTGGAAATTTCAGAAGGACTGATACAGGGTATTAGAGGTTCTAGTATATTTTAATTAGAAAGATAATTTTTTTATGCTAGACCCTTTTGCTAAAAACACAAAAACACTTAGCAGAAACGTGTTGTTCTGATTATTCTCTGTCCTTGAGTGAGGGTTCCTGAGTATTTTGGCTTTAGCACTGGGTTTGTTATTAGATCTAGTACTTTTTCTACTCTGTTCTTTTCTAGCACATACACATTTTGTGTTTTGGCCACACCACGTGGCAGGTGAGAGCCCAGTCCCCTGACCTGGGGTTGAACCCTTGACCCCTGCAGTGGAAGCCTTAACCACTGGGCTGCCCGCTTAGCCACTGTCCCTCCCCGTCCCCGTGGGTGACGCATCCTTGCCATGTGCTGTGTTCACGGCTTGTCCTCCACGCAGGCAGTCTGACCTGGGGGAAGGGGCGCCATTCACTTCCACAGCCTCTTTGTCTGATCTCTGGCTCAGACCTGTCTTCAAGCTCAGTGCCTGCATGTGGGACGGCCACTCTGCCTCTTGATTTGGGTGTTTCCTGACATCTCAAACCTTGCTTACCTCTCAGTGGACCTAGGCCTCCAGTATGGAAATCCACATGCCTGGCCACCCCATCCGCCCAGCAGCTCTGGCCAGCCACCCGGGATCAGGTGGGGAGGGGCTGTGGTCAAGACTGTCCTGTGGAGCCTCAGGAGATCATAGCTGGTCACCTGTCCTCGCGACCTTCTGCCGAGAGAAGTTCCCTAACTGAGCCCCAGACCTCGTGCTTGCTGCCGGGCGGAACCAGACCCTGGAGGTTTTTGACCTCAACGTGGGTGCAGCGTGGCCGTCATCCCGGGAGCCCATTCTCGGCCCATCCATCAGATCGTCAAAATAAAGTGAGTGATCTTCTGACCCCCCACAGCCTTTGTAAACTTTGCGTTTAAGTGTTTAACAAACTTACGATGCAATCTTAGAGCAGTTTGCTGCCGAAAGCGACAGTGATTTTTATTGGCCGTGAAGCTGTTGTAAGCCTTGATGTTTGATGTTAGAAGGCATTTGGATGCTGTGTTGAATGTGGATGTTTGTACCTTTGTCTTTGATGATTTTGTGGTCCCAGTTTTTGATTTTACCACTTTCAAATGAAAATGGTCCCCTTTTCATGTGCCACTTGGCGGTGGTTTTGGGCGTTTGCAGTGCTGGGTAGATTCTGCAGGGGTGTGAAGCAGCCTTTGTGGATCCATGGGCCTCGCTGTCCGGTGCAGCTGGTCTGTCTCGACGGAGGAAGAGTTCAGAGTAACACACAACTGGGCGCCGAAGGTCAGAGACTGAGGAGGTGGCCGTGCTGATGAATTCACTGTCTCACAGTTTAGTTCAGAAGATGCTTTGTTGCTCAAAAGAACAGCAAAGAGACTTGTGAACAGAACGTTTGTTTTCAGGACTACAACTTTGATTTTTGATAGATTTGCAGTCGCTTTCCAAATTAAGGGTCTACTTTATAATGCCTGCAGAAATGGGCAGTATGGTTCAAGGGTGTTCTCCTGTTTAAGTGGAGTCTTGCTATATTGCTCAAAGAAGACTCTCTTATCCACAGTCAAGATGTTATTCGCGTTTAAGTGTCCATGTGACGGCGTGTGAGGACGGCGTGTGAGGACGGCGTGTGTGGTCTGGTAGTTGGTGAGGTTCTGTAAGTGGCTGGGTGGGAGGAGAGCGCAGATCCAGGGCGGTGGAGCTGAATTCTCTCCAGCGGACTTTGTTTTGCGTTTTCCTGGGGGAGTGGGAGCTGGGGGTGCTTGTTGGGGCAGTGGGAGACCCCTGATGTGAGGGCAGTGGCCCGAGGCCCGCGTCCGAGCCCTGGGAGGTCTGCCTGGATGGCCGGTCCACGTGGCTGCGGCCGAGTCCGGGCTCCTGGCCTTGGTGGGCAGCGGCTGGGGGCTGAGGAGGGGCGGCAAGCATCCGCTCCTCCCGGGGGACGCCTGGTCTTGGACGGGCGCCTCGAGGCTCAGACTGGGTCCTATCTGGACCCTCCCCCAGTTTACCCTTTGGGGGCTCATTAAGGAGGACGTTTCCAGTTAAGAGGAGGCTGTTCTGATTTGTATTATGTTTTCAGCTTGCTGAGTTATTGAAGCAAATATTATTTTTTGCATCTTTTTTTGGGAACAGACTCTTAACTGCATAAAAACAGCAAAAATATTTTAAACACTGTGGTCCCACAGACGAGTGGCGGCGCCCTCTGAAGCACCAGTGAGTCTGGGCCCCGCCGACCTCGCAGCCCGTCCCCGCGGGTTTCAGGCTGCGCGGCGCGGTGGCGCCCCCTGCCGGCGCGGCCCTGGGAGGACCGTGATCCCACGCTGCTCGTTTCAGAGTGACATCGGCCAAGGTGGCATTCCAGACTGATTATTAGACCTGGTGGAGTTCGGGACTTTTCAGTGAATTTGATAATAGACTCATATATCTTTTCCATTATAAATCCATCATAAATCCTATTTTCTTTTTTGCATGTTCTAACCTGAATTTCTTTAGGGAGTTTATTATACAGCCATATAAACTTGGTTGAAAGTTGGTATGTTAGAGATCTGTATGAGATTTTTCTTCAGTTTGGTTCCCAAAACTGTTTAAGTTGAAAATGCAAAGTATAATTTTGGTGTTTGATGCTCTCTTACTTATAAGGATAAAGCCTTGGCTTTAAAACAGTGGTAAAAACAATTCTTTTAAACTTAGCTAACCAGATTTTGTCATATTTTCAGAGAAGTTATTTCATTTTGAAAACTAATATGTTACTATTTTGACTGATATCTTCCTCTCTGTTTACATTTCATAAAATAAGATATTTTAACCTTTTGCATATAATACTGTTCCCTGTTATAAGGATTAAATAATATAATGTATATTGATTTCTTAGCATATGCTAAAGTCACTAAATGGAAGCTATTTTTAAAAATACAAATTTACAAGGGCTGGTGGACATTACCTTAGAAAACTTTTCATCTTCATATGCAACTAATTTCACACAATTCCTTTGTTCCCATGAGTGTTAAGGAGAAATGCATAGAACTGTGCTTCCTGCAGTTGAAAGTCAGGCTGAATTACTACCGAAATGAGGTCTGCTTTCAAAGAAGCTGCGGCCTGGGAGGCGGGAGATGTGGCGTGAGCCCCCCTACTCGTGAAGTCTGACTCCTGACGCTCCATAAAGTGGGTCGGTCGCTCAGCCGTGCCTGACTCTTGCGACCCCATGGACCGTAGCCCACCAGGCTCCTCTGTCCCTGGGATTCTCCACGCAAGAATGCTGGAGTGGGTTGCCATTCCGTCCTCCAGGGAGTCTGCCCAACCCAGGGATCGAGCCAGGGTCTTCTGCACTGCAGGCGACTCTTTGCCGCCTAAGCCACCACTTCAGCTCTGTAAGGTGAGAGAAAAGAGTGCCCGCCCCCCACCCCCAGCCCAACGATGAGAACAGGATGCTTGTGCTGTTCTGGAAGGTGGGATCAGATGGCGTGAGGCTGCGGTTGCACATCCTTCCACGTGGTCAGTCAGAGCTTAACTTTATAGGGCCTTTGAAGGTGCAGGAAAGAGAAGCAGGTCGACCTAACTCCTGCTGGAGGGTCTGGATGGGTCCCTGGGTCTCAGGTTCCTCTGTTTCCAGACTGACTCAAATATAAAATCCCAGAAGGGGATTAACACCATGAACGCAAACCTCCGGATGCAGATGTGAGTCCAGCTCCCGGTCAGCCTTGGCCCCAGTCTACTCCTGCCTCTCCAGGAACCCTGCCCACCGAGCCTGCTGCTAAAACATACACCCCAACTCCGTGCCTGGCCTTTGGGACCTCAGGGGCCCCCTGACACATGCCCCTGGCTTGGGGTCCAGCCTTCGGGAACTCGGGGGCCCCCCTGACACATGCCCCTGGCTCAGGGTCCAGCCTTCGGGACCTCGGGGGCCCCTGACGCACGCCCCTGGCTCGGGGTCCAGCCCCGGGGGCCTCGGGGGCCCCTGACGCACGCCCCTGGCTCGGGGTCCAGCCCCGGGGGCCTCGGGGGCCCCTGACGCACGCCCCTGGCTCGGGGTCCAGCCCCGGGGGCCTCGGGGGCCCCTGACGCACGCCCCTGGCTTGGGGTCCAGCCCCGGGGACCTCGGGGCCCCCCCTGACGCACGCCCCTGGCTCGGGGTCCAGCCCCGGGGGCCTCGGGAGCCTGCTGCTCCCTGGATAGTCTGCTTTGTAGGAAGCCTTGCTGCTGCTCATGGTCATCTCTGTCTGCTGTCCTCAGGGTGGGTGTGGACCCTCTGTCTTGGGTGAGGGTGGGGCATCCGCGTGGCCGGTGCTGCTTTCCTGCACGGGGGTGCTGCTGCAGGATGCCCCGTGCCAGGCGGCACAGACCTGGGGTCACTTCCAGAAGAGGGCTCGCCTGCCAACACCAGGGGGAGGTTCGGCAGGTTCCTAGTCCTCAGTGTACATGGTCTCAGGGGCAGGTGTGTGCAGGTCCCTCATCCTCAGTGTACATGGTCTCAGGGGCAGGTGTGTGCAGGTCCCTCATCCTCAGTGTACATGCTCCCAGGGGCAGGTGTGTGCAGGATCCTGGTCCTCGGTGTACATGGTCTCAGGGGCGGGTGTGTGCAGGATCCCGGTCCTCAGTGTACGTGCTCCCAGGGGTGGGTGTGTGCAGGTTCCTGGTCCTCAGTGTACATGCTCTCAGGGGCGGGTGTGTGCAGGATCCCGGTCCTCAGTGTACGTGCTCCCAGGGGCGGGTGTGTGCAGGTTCCTGGTCCTCAGTGTACGTGCTCCCAGGGGCGGGTGTGTGCAGGTTCCTGGTCCTCAGTGTACGTGCTCCCAGGGGCGGGTGTGTGCAGGTTCCTGGTCCTCAGTGTACGTGCTCCCAGGGGCGGGTGTGTGCAGGTTCCCGGTCCTCAGTGTACGTGCTCCCAGGGGCGGGTGTGTGCAGGTTCCCGGTCCTCAGTGTACGTGCTCCCAGGGGCGGGTGTGTGCAGGTTCCTGGTCCTCAGTGTACGTGCTCCCAGGGGCGGGTGTGTGCAGGTTCCTGGTCCTCAGTGTACGTGCTCCCAGGGGCGGGTGTGTGCAGGTTCCTGGTCCTCAGTGTACGTGCTCCCAGGGGCGGGTGTGTGCAGGTTCCCGGTCCTCAGTGTACGTGCTCCCAGGGGCGGGTGTGTGCAGGTTCCCGGTCCTCAGTGTACGTGCTCCCAGGGGCGGGTGTGTGCAGGTTCCTGGTCCTCAGTGTACGTGCTCCCAGGGGCGGGTGTGTGCAGGTTCCTGGTCCTCAGTGTACGTGCTCCCAGGGGTGGGTGTGTGCAGGTTCCTGGTCCTCAGTGTACATGGTCTCAGGGGCAGGTGTGTGCAGGTTTCCAGTCCTCAGTGTACGTGCTCCCAGGGGCAGGTGTGTGCAGGTCCGCAGTCCTCCATGTACGTGCTCCCAGGGGCAGGTGTGTGCAGGTTCCCGGTCCTCAGTGTAAGTGCTCCCAGGGGCAGGTCTGTGCAGGATCCCGGTCCTCCATGTCCGTTTTCTTCCGGGGCAGGATCCTCTGGCTCCTGTGCCTCTGTGGCCGTTGGTCCCGGTCGCTGTCCCCCAGGCCTCAGTGGGGCAGAGGGCTCTGTGGCCCTCAGTCCCGGCTCCCGGGGGCCTGGGAGACGGCTGGTCCCGAGCCGTCCGCCGTGTCATGGTGGCGGGGGAGCAGGCACGGCATCCTGTGCTCAGCGGTCGGATGAGCGGATTAGGTCGGGAAGGGCGTTCTGAGGGGTTTGATGGGAAAAGAACCGGTTTTACTTCCTGAAAGTAAACATCTGAGCAGTGTATGATGGATGAAAAGATGAGGGTGTAAGGTTAGAGGTTCACCCCACTGCTTAATAGCTTTCTTAAACTCCTGACGTTTCTGCTCAGCCACGCGGTGGGTGTCACAGTGTCCGACTCACCAGAGCCGGCAGGGACTGTTGTCCTGCAGGCTCAGGTTCAGGGGAGGCAGAGGTCACAGTCGGCCCACAAGCCCCGTTTCCACTCGGACAAAAAACACGTCGCTTCTGATTTCCTTTCGGCCGCATCCACAGGTGCCGCTGGAGCTCTCTGTGAGTGTCTGGGTTCGTGTCGTGACCTCCTCCGAGGAGCACCCGCAGCTGCCTCGTGTTGCACAAGCAGAATTTCACTCATTTTACCTCCAGTCACAAAAATGAGGGCCTCATGCTCCCATTTGTGAAGTCTGATTTATGCCGTTAAATGGCTTATTTGTAGAATGAAAGTGCATACACATTTTTCATGATTTATTGGTAGCGTTAAGATCAGAGCAGCTGCCTTCTCTTTATTTATTAAACAGTCTTATTGACTATCCCTCTCTTTGTGTCTGAGTGAGACCCTTGTGTTTTCTCGTGATGTGAGTCTGTAATGTGCATACACACTCAGCCTCTTCCCTCGTGTCCAGCTCTTGCGACCCCCTGGCCTGCAGCCGGCCAGGCTCCTGTGTCCATGGGCTTCCCTAGCTGAGAATCCTGGAGTACGTGTGCTAAATCACTTCAGTCGTATCTGTCTCTTTGCGACCCCATGGATTTGAAGTCCTCCAGGCTTCTCTGTCCATGGGTTTCTCCAGGCAAGACTACTGGAGTGGGTAGCCTTTCCCTCATCCAGGGGATCTTCCCAACCCAAGGACTGAACCCAGGTCTCCCTCATTGCAGGCAGATTACTTGCCGCTGAGTAATCGGGGGAGCCCAAATGTATAATACTAGACAGCTAATTTGAATTGAAAAGCTAAAAGATACGTAGAATTTTAAATAGTTTAATAAAACTATCTCGTCACACAAGAACTTCAGATTTTCAGAAATAATAGTCACTCAAATTGATATAATTTGCTTTAAGATACATACTTCATTAGCTCCAGGTCTTACTTTTTTACCTTTTTCAAAGAAATGTGTGTGTGCAGGTCCCCAGTCCTCAGTGTACGTGCTCCCAGGGGTGGGTGTGTGCAGGTTCCTGGTCCTCAGTGTACGTGCTCCCAGGGGCGGGTGTGTGCAGGTTCCTGGTCCTCAGTGTACGTGCTCCCAGGGGCAGGTGTGTGCAGGTTCCCGGTCCTCAGTGTACGTGCTCCCAGGGGCAGGTCTGTGCAGGATCCCGGTCCTCCATGTCCGTTTTCTTCCGGGGCAGGATCCTCTGGCTCCTGTGCCTCTGTGGCCGTTGGTCCCGGTCGCTGTCCCCCAGGCCTCAGTGGGGCAGAGGGCTCTGTGGCCCTCAGGCCCGGCTCCCGGGGGCCTGGGAGACGGCTGGTCCCGAGCCGTCCGCCGTGTCATGGTGGCGGGGGAGCAGGCACGGCATCCTGTGCTCAGCGGTCGGATGAGCGGATTAGGTCGGGAAGGGCGTTCTGAGGGGTTTGATGGGAAAAGAACCGGTTTTACTTCCTGAAAATAAACATCTGAGCAGTGTATGATGGATGAAAAGATGAGGGTGTAAGGTTAGAGGTTCACCCCACTGCTTAATAGCTTTCTTAAACTCCTGACGTTTCTGCTCAGCCACGCGGTGGGTGTCACAGTGTCCGACTCACCAGAGCCGGCAGGGACTGTTGTCCTGCAGGCTCAGGTTCAGGGGAGGCAGAGGTCACAGTCGGCCCACAAGCCCCGTTTCCACTCGGACAAAAAAATCTCCTGACGTTTCTGCTCAGCCACGCGGTGGGTGTCACAGTGTCCGACTCACCAGAGCCGGCAGGGACTGTTGTCCTGCAGGCTCAGGTTCAGGGGAGGCAGAGGTCACAGTCGGCCCACAAGCCCCGTTTCCACTCGGAAAAAAAACACGTCGCTTCTGATTTCCTTTCGGCCGCATCCACAGGTGCCGCTGGAGCTCTCTGTGAGTGTCTGGGTTCGTGTCGTGACCTCCTCCGAGGAGCACCCGCAGCCGCCTCGTGTTGCACAAGCAGAATTTCACTCATTTTACCTCCAGTCACAAAAATGAGGGCCTCATGCTCCCATTTGTGAAGTCTGATTTATGCCGTTAAATGGCTTATTTGTAGAATGAAAGTGCATACACATTTTTCATGATTTATTGGTAGCGTTAAGATCAGAGCAGCTGCCTTCTCTTTATTTATTAAACAGTCTTATTGACTATCCCTCTCTTTGTGTCTGAGTGAGACCCTTGTGTTTTCTCGTGATGTGAGTCTGTAATGTGCATACACACTCAGCCTCTTCCCTCGTGTCCAGCTCTTGCGACCCCCTGGCCTGCAGCCGGCCAGGCTCCTGTGTCCATGGGCTTCCCTAGCTGAGAATCCTGGAGTACGTGTGCTAAATCACTTCAGTCGTATCTGTCTCTTTGCGACCCCATGGATTTGAAGTCCTCCAGGCTTCTCTGTCCATGGGTTTCTCCAGGCAAGACTACTGGAGTGGGTAGCCTTTCCCTCATCCAGGGGATCTTCCCAACCCAAGGACTGAACCCAGGTCTCCCTCATTGCAGGCAGATTACTTGCCGCTGAGTAATCGGGGGAGCCCAAATGTATAATACTAGACAGCTAATTTGAATTGAAAAGCTAAAAGATACGTAGAATTTTAAATAGTTTAATAAAACTATCTCGTCACACAAGAACTTCAGATTTTCAGAAATAATAGTCACTCAAATTGATATAATTTGCTTTAAGATACATACTTCATTAGCTCCAGGTCTTACTTTTTTACCTTTTTCAAAGAAATGCAGGGATTTCTGTTGCAGGAAGGCATTCCTGTTCGCTGGCCACCGCTGTGTTCCTGCAGTTCTCCCCCGTGTGCGTTCAGAGCACACAGCGCCTCCTGCAAGCGAATGCACTCTCTCCTGCAGCAGCGCTGAGCCCTGTGGGTCCCGCCCCTCAGCTTCACTGCCCCATGCGCAGGGATTTTACCCATTTCATGCATTTCTTACATGTGTTTAAGCCTATAAGTTTCTCTCTGAATGCCGCTGTGGTTGTAATTGGCCAGTTTAGCAAGTGGCCTTTTGTTTTAGCAGTAAATATTTTCTGATTTTTTTCAACCTAGTCTTTATTTACATCTGAGCTTTCAGTTTCCCACATATATAAACTAATTTGTTGTTTGGCCGTTCACTTGTATCCAACTATTTGTGACCCCATGGACTGCAGCACGCCAGGCTTCCCTGTCCTTTACCATCTCCCGGAGCTTTCTCAGACTTAACGTCCATTGAGTCGGTGAAGCCATCCAGCCATCTCAGCCTCTGCTGTCCCCTTCTCCTGCCTTCACTCTTTCCCAGCATCAGGGTCTTTTCATGAGTCAGTTCTTCTCATCAGGTGGTGAAAGTATTGGAGTTTCAGCTTCAGCATGAGTCCTTTCAATGAATATTCAGGGTTGATTTCCTTTAGGATTGACTGGTTTGACCTCCTTACAGCCCAAGAGATTCTCAAGAATCTTCTCCACAGTTCAAAAGCATTATTTCTTCAGCGCTCAGCTTTCTTTAGAGACCAACTCTCACATCCATACATGACCACTGGAAAAGCCATAGTCTTGACTAGACAGACCTTTGTGAGTAAAGTTATGTCTCTGCTTTTTAACATGCTGTTTAGGTTTGTCATAGCTTTTGTTCCAAGGAACAAGTGTCTTTTAATTTCATGAACGCAGTCACAATCTGCAGTGGTTTGGAGCCCAAGAAAGTAAAGTCTGTCACTGTTTCGATTGTTTCCCTACTTATTTGCCATGAAGTGATGGACAAGATGTCATGATCTTAGTTTTTTGAATGTTTAGTTTTAAGCCAAGTTTTTCACTCTCCTCTTTCACCTTCATCAAGAGGCTCTTTAGTTCCTCTTTGCTTTCTGCCATAAAGGTGGTGCCACCCTGTTTGTTTAACCTATATGCTGAGCACATCTTGAGAAATGCCGGGCTGTATGAGTTACAAGCCGGAATCAAGATAGGCGGGAGAAACATCAACAACCTCAGATATGCAGATGACACCACTCTAATGGCAGAAAGTGAAAAGAAATAAACAGCCTTTTGATGAGGGCGAAGGAGAAGCGTGAAAGAGGCAGCTTAAGATTAATATTAAAAAAACCAGGATCGTGGCATTTGGCCCCGTGACTGCACGGCAAATTGGAGGAAAGGTGGACGTGGTGGCAGGTTCCCTCTTCTCGGGCTCCAGAATCACCGCAGATGCTGACTGCAGCCGTCAAATCAAGAGACGGTTGCTTCTGGCAGGAAAGCAATGACGGACCTACAGCGCTGTTGAAAAGCAAGGACGTTTCTCTGCCGCCCGTGGCTGTGAGACCTGGCCTGTGAATTTGGCAGAACACCTAGGAGCCGACGCCTTTGAACTGTGGTGCTGGAGAACGCTCCCGCAAGCCCCTTGTGCTGCAAGGAGATCAAACCAATCAGTCTTTAGGGAGATCAACCCTGAATATTCACGGGAGGACTGATGCTGAAGCTGAAGCTCAGCATCTGGTCATCAGATGCAAGGAGCCGACTCATTGGAGAAAAGTCCCTGATGCTGGAAAAGATTGAGGGCAGAAGGAGAAGAGGGCGTCAGAGGATGAGATGGCTGGATGGCATCACTGACGCAATGAACATGAACTTGGGCAAACCTCAGGAGATGGTGAGGGACAGGGAGGCCCGGCGTGCTGCAGTCCAGGGGTTGCAAAGAGTCAGACGTGACTGGGTGACTGAACAACAATACCTTATATTTTCAGATATAGTTGTTTTTATCACTTTCGAAAATGATTCCTAGTTAGGTGCACTTTCAGTTCAGCTCAGTTCAGTCGCTCAGTCGTGTCCAGCTCTTTGCGACAGCATGGACTGCAGCGCGCCAGGCCTCCCCGTCCATCCCCAGTTCTCCAAGCTCACTCAAGCTCATGTCCATTGAGTCGGTGATGCCATCCAACCATCTCATCCTCTGTCGTCCCCTTCTCCTCCTGCCTTCAATCTTCCCCAGCATCAGGGTCTTTTCCAGTGAGTCAGTTCTTCACATCAGGTGGTCAAAGTACTGGAGTTTCAGCTTCAACATTAGTCCTTCCAATGAATATTCAGTACTGATCTCCTTCAGAATGGACTGGTTGGATCTCCTTGCACTCCAAGGGACTCTCAAGAGTCTTCTCCAACACCACAGTTCAAAAGCATCACTTCTTTGGTGCTCAGCTTTCTTTATAGTCCAAGTCACACATCCATGTACAACGACTGGACAAACCATAGCCTTGACTAGATGAACCTTTGATGGCAAAGTAATGTCTCTGCTTTTTAATATACTATCTAGGTTGGTCATAACTTTTCTTCCAAGGAGCAAGTGTCTTTTAATTTCATGGCTGCAGTCACTATCTGCAGTGATTTTGGAGCCCCCCAAAATAAAGTCTTACACCGTTTCCATTGTTTTCCTACGATCTTAGTTTTCTGAATGTTGAGTTTTAAGCCAACTATTTCACTCTCCTCTTTCAGTTTCATCAAGAGGCTCTTCAGTTCTTTGTTTTCTGACATAAGTGTGGTGTCAAATGCATATCTGAGGTTATTGATATTTCTCCCAGCAATCTTGATTCTAGCTTGTACTTCATCCAAGCCAACATTTCTCATGATGTACTCTGCATATAAGTTAAATAAGCAGGGTGATAAGCGACAGCCTTGACGTACTCCTTTCCTGATTTGGAACCAGTCTGTTGTTCCGTGTCCAGTTCTAACTGTTGCTTCTTGACCTGCATACAGATTTCTCAGGAGGCAGGTAAGGTGGTCTGGCATTCCCATCTCTCTAAAAATTTTTCACAGCTTGTTGTGATCCACACAGTCAAAGACTTTAGCATAGTCAATAAAGCAGAAGTAGATGTTTTTCTGGAACTCTCTTGCTTTTTCTATGATCCAGCAGATGTTGGCAATTTGATCTCTGGTTCCTCTGCCTTTTAAAAATCCGGCTTGATATCTGGAATTTCATGGTTCACATACTTTTGAAGCCTCGCTCAGAGAATTTTGAGCATTACTTTACTAGCATGTGAGATGAGTGCAATTGTGCGGTAGTTTGAGCACTCTCTGGCATTGCCTTTCTTTGGGATTGGAATGAAAACTGACCTTTTCCAGTCCTGTGGCCACTGCTGAGTTTTCCAAATTTGCTGGCATACTGAGTGCAGCACTTTCACAGCATCATCTTTCAGGATTTGAAACAGCTCCACTGGAATTCCATCACCTCCACTAGCTTTGTTCATAGTGATGGTTCCTAAGGCTCACTTGACTTCACATTCCAGGATGTCTGGCTCTAGATTAGTGATCACATCATCACGATTATTTGTGTTGTGAAGATCTTTTTTGCATAGATCTGTGTATTCTTGCCACCTCTTCTTGATATCTTCTGCTTCTGTTAGGTCCATACCATTTCTGTCCTTTATTGAGCCCATCTTTCCATGACATGTTCCCTTGGTATCTCTGATTTTCTCGAAGAGATCTCTAGTCTTTTCTTTTCTTGAAGAGATCTCTAGTCTAGTATTGCCTTACTTCTATTTTTTCTTAATATTTATACAGTCAATCTTTCCTCTTTTTACTTAGCATATGCTTTTTTCCCCCACCTTTTACTTTCAATCGTTAAAATTAGTATATTTTAAGTGTTTTTATTGAAATCCAACTAGGAGTCTTTCTTCTATTTGTTGAGCTTACTCTGTTAGAAATTCTTATGATGACTCATCAGTTGATCTTATTTTGTTTTTCTCTTCAATCTTTAAAAAGAACACTTCACTTTCTATTTATCATGAATTCTTAGCTTCATTTTTTTCCTTCAGTCTCTACTGGATTGATCAGATATTTTTCTAAATTCTTTTCCCCCCTTGAAAAGTTTGAACTCTGTATATTTTTTCTGTTTTTTCTCCCATTTTTTGCTGTTCAGTTTCAAGAAACTAGCAATGTTTTAAGCTCTCATAACTCACACTCGTCTCTCTGTTAAGCTGGGTCTTTGTCTTGTTTTTACGTTCAGGCTGTTGCAGAGCACCCAGTGTTCAGCAGGTGGCCTGTGGATGTTCGCGGATGTCTTGTTTCTCTGTTATGAGTTATCAAGCTGTCTTAGCCCAGTTCCAGCTTGTGGATCACTGTGCTGTGTTGATCTTAGGAACTGGGGGCAGTGAGTGGGCCCCTCTGTGTGGCACGCTTCTCATATGAGACAGGGAGTGAAATAGCTGCCCTTCGCAGGTTTGCAAGGAGGCGGGAATGTGAAGTGTTCAGAATGCTGTGGGCGCAGAGTCAAGACTCAGCGCATATTCGTTTGCTTTTCTAGTCACTGAATTTGTATAAGCCTTTGTTCCTGGTTGTAAGTGAAGAATCACTTGTAGGCATCTTAAGCGTAAATGCTTGTGGGCACACTTTACTAGATTTGTCTTAACAGTGATGTTCAGATATTCCTGACATAGTAGAAGATGGAAATTATTATAGACCGTGTCATATCTAAGTAATGTTTGGGGCCAGATGGCTCTGCACATGGAGTTCTGTTTCAGTCCACTAGACACTGAGAATCATGGCCACAGCTCTGACAGCTGCTTGGAGAAGGTGAGCGCCCAGTGACCAGGCCAGATGCAGGTCCTGGGAAGGGCCAGCGTCTGCTGGACACATTTCCCCCGAGTCAGCATCACAGGCAGCTACTCAGGGCCCTCAGGGTTCGATAATCAGGAAACTAATAACTGACCTCAAGGTTTAAATGCCTTATTAAGACCATCTTTCAGATAATTTATTGAATATGTCTTATGACCCACTTTGAAAAGATTGGTGTATCGTTACCAGTCTTTTGATCTTTTGCCATTTGTGGCTCTGTAACTTTCCATGGCATTATATAGAGAGAAAACACACGTCGGTAGTTCTTAATGTCCAAATGTTCCACTAGCGATTATTCATAGGAAGTTTTGGAGTCAATTCTAACATTTTATAAGTAAAAAAGGTATTTGTTAATTTCTTTCTTTAGGGTCAGTGTTGTTAGATATGGTCAGGGTGATGTTTCTTCATTAAACCTGTAAACATATGCCTGCTTCTCCCCTCATGATTACAGGGGTCATCATTGCAGCCCAGCAACCCCAGGCTTATGATCTCTTTGTGACCGCAGCCGCTGGTGACGGGATAAAGCTCTGGGACCTGAGGACCCTGAGGTGCGGCTCCCTCTGCTTTTCGGGCTGCAGCTGGGGATGAGGAGTCATTTTAATTAAAGCTCATGGTAAACTCCACTTGAGCTTGTTTTTCCAAGTATGACAAGGTTGTGGTGAATCTGTTCACACTGATAAGAGTCTGATTTATACACAGAAAGGGTCACACAGTTTGGAATGACACAAAGGCAGACACTGGTCTTTCCTCTGCTGCGTGTGACCTGTGGCCTGATTCCCGGAAATGGACAGGAAGTTAACTGATCACGTCACTGTTAGACTAGAGTATGTGTGTGTGTAAGTGAGATGCATATGTATGTGTGCAAGCATGCACGCACACGGCAAGAGGCACATGTAACGGTGAGGCGTGTGTATGTTTGTATTTAAACATATATGTACACAGTGATGCCCACATATTACAGTTAGATGTGTGTATATATATGTATACAAAGTATGTGTACACACACACACACATACACACACACAAGGGTACATACATGTAACGGTGAGGCGTGCATATATTTGTATTTAAACATATATATACACAGTGATACCTACATATTACAGTTAGATGTGTGTATATATATATGTATACAAAGTATGTGTATATACACACACAGGGGTACATACATGTAACAGTGAGATGTATATGTATGTATGCAAGCATGTGCACACACAGTGAAATGTACATGTAACAGTGAGGTGTGCATATATTTGTACGTAAAAATATATATATATATACACATAGGGTTACATTCATCTAACAGTAAGATGTGTATGTATATATACAAATATATACACACACACAGTGATATGACCATGTAACATTGAGATGTACATATATATGTGTGCAAATATATATACACACTGTGATACATATTACAGTGAGATGTGTATATATATATATGCATGTGTATACAAAATATGCCTGTGTATATATATATATAAATATCCACATGGGTGCATACATGTAGCAGTGAGATGTTTGTGTATATATATATATATACACACACACAAATATATATACACACAGTGATACACTGATACACACACACATATATATTTATACACACACATAGTTCTGTTCCTTAAAGTGTTCTGATAGTTATGGCAGACAGACCCTGAGTATAGAATGCATCTAACAAAATAGAATAACCCTTCACCTGTCTCTGCATCTGTGTGTGTGATGTGCATGTTTGTAAGGACCATAGTAGCAGACTGCCTCTGTTTTCTTCTTCATTCACTAAACAAGTATAAACCCTCTGTTTCTATCCTGTGTGATTTTGTATACTATTCATATATAAAAAGCTTAATGTTAGTTTTGTTATTTTTGTGCATTTATGATGTTAAAAGCATGTTCATTATTTTTAAAGGGTCTTCAGAGTAACCTGCCTCACCACTCATTATTAATAATCCTCACTTACTATTAAACATCCTCACAATAAAGATGTTGTTTCACTGTTGGTTTGCTCATTTTTGTGAAGACAAGTCAGTATCTTCCTCGTAATTTATGTTAAAAGTTGAGAAATCCGTTGTTCTCTTGCTGTTTTTCCTTCCTTGTAGGTGTGAGCGCCGTTTTGAAGGCCATCCAAGCCACTGCTACCCGTGCGGAATTGCTTTCAGCCCTTGCGGCCGGTTCGTGGCTTGCGGTGCTGAAGACAGACACGTATGTGCTCGTGGCGGTGTGTTGGTCTTCAGGCAAAGGTTCTGCACTCGTTCTTAGGGAAACAGTGGATGCTGCTGCCTGTTAGGACAGAATCGTGACTGTGGGCCGGTGCTCTGAGGCTGCCACCTCGTAACGGCATTAAATAGCAGTCACACGCGAGGTGTGACAGGCCAGCCGTAGAAGGACGGGTACCGTGGGGCCCTACTCATACGAGGAACCCAACACGGACTCACGAGGCAGATGGTGGAGAGCGGGGCCAGGAGCTCGGGTGCGGGATGGGAGATTCTGGGCAGGGGGCACAGGCGTTGGTTACGCAGGACTAGCAAGACTGGATTCTGCTGTAGACATGGCGCCTGAGGTCAGCAGTACCGCACTGCGTCCGTGAGCCTTGTGAAGAGGGTGACCTTATGCTAAATGTCATCAGTACGATTAAAAACAAGGTTCCTGGGAAATCCTCCCAGGGCCGCCACTGACGTCACTGAGCGTGGAGCCGCTGAGGTGTCAGTCTGTCACTAATGCCGCTTCAAGGCATCTGCCTCGCTAGCCTGCACCAGGAGATGGTCCTGTGATAACGGGGGAGCCCGAAGCTGACCGAGTCTTTGTAGGTAACTTCTGGGTTAAGAGAAAACACACAGGATGATGGAACAAATTGAAAGGGCACACAAAGAAGCAGGCAGACAGATCCTAGATACGGAGCATCCTTCGGGACACTGGTCCAGTTCCTTCAACAAGAATGTGGCGTGAAAAAGAGGCAGGCAGGGAGGGGTTGCTCCCAAACAGGGAGACATAGAGCAATGTACAGGTCTCGGCTGGATCCCTATTGACCCCACACAGTTGTTAAAGACGTTTGCGAATGCTTGGGGAAGGTATTGGTATTTGCAGGGTAGTAAATATCGGCGAATTATTATTCTTTTAGATGTAAAAATGGCAGAGTTAGTATAAAATGCCCATGTTTTTAAATGCTTACAAAATACATAGGACTCATTTTTGCAGTTTGCTTCAAAATACTACATACCTTTTAACCCCAAAAACTAGAAAGAAAAGGAAAAAAGATACGACACTTGGAGCACATATAGCAAGTCTTGATCATCTTGTATTTGGGCCGTGTACGTGTGCAGCTCCTTGCATAATTCTCTGTACTTTTGCACGTATCTGAGACACTTCCGAGTGCAAGGCCACACACGGGCACTGGGAGCGGCGCTTGGTGTGGACCAGCTTGGCTTCACCTTGGCAGGAGCCCCTTGCGGCCTCCTCGAGGGCCGGGCACTGACAGGGGTGCTCGGCTGCAGGGAGCCTGCATCTGTGTGCTGCTCTTCTCGGCACGAAGGGAACCACCGGTGCTCTGATCGGCGGGTTTCCGTCTGTCTAGCGCACGGTCCGCAGGGAGGAGGAGGCAGTGCCTGTGCATGGCTGCCTTTCAGAAATGCCGCTTGAATCTCGCTGTGCAGAAAGCTGTGGCTGCTCTGTGACGGCTTCCTCGGGATCACACCAACGCCGTGGTCCCGCTGTTTCACTGTGGGATCACCTCTTCAGAGAAATGCGAATGAAGGCGTGAACTAATGGGCGCCTGCAGGCAGTTAGCTGCATGGTTGAGCACAGGTCCACAGATGCTGAGAAAGACGGAGCAGTCGCTGGAGACCAGGCTGATCGGGAGCTGCTTCCAGAGCAATGGGGCTGCCGCTCCCTTGGGTGGGCGACCCCGACGCTTAGACCCGCAGTCGGGGCCGTCCAGGGATCCGCGTGCTCTGCCTCTCGAGAGGAGCTTGCAGCCGTGTTTGTGAGGTTCTTGCTCTCTGGGGTTGGTGGGGATCCACGAGAGGAGGAGGAGGCTGTGTGTCTGCCTCAGGCCTGATGAGAGAGCCCCGAGCGGCATCACCAGCATTTTCTGACAAACTCTCCACTTCTCTCTGGGTGCAGCCTGCGTTTCTGCCTCAGTGAGATTTTAAATAAGGCTCTGTATTAAACCTTGACTATTCTGGTCTTCTGAGAAAAGATTTTTTTTTTTAAATAAAAATTCTGTGATCTGAAGAAATGTGCACAGTTCTGAGAAATATCATTTTTGGAAATATCTTAAAAAGCAAAGTGTCCATAGTTTGACAGTTGATCTCCCCATGGACCATATATTTATTATGAAGCTTCGGAAAAACAGAACTCGCTTCTGTTGGCAGGTCTTTTTTTCTTCTGTGGGGTTAATTCGGGGAAAGGGAAAATGAAGGACACATGTTAGAATCCTGTGAGATGAAAAATGAAAGATGCTTCATCTTCACGGATACGGTTCAACAGAGTTACAAAACAGTTGTAATGAGCTGGTCTGGTCCTGTTTGCAAAACGCTGGTCTTTCTCAGTAGGACATCCAGTCCCTCCGCTTTTCGTGAAAATATTTTTGAGCCGTATTATTCCAGCACCCCGCAGCTTCTGCCACATCCTCATCTTTCTGCCTGAAAAATGTTGCTTCATTTTCCTCACCCCTCTTCCCAGGGATTGATTTAGTTTCAGAGTACACTTACTCTATCCAGGTTTTATCTCAGTTTCTTTTATTTTCTTAGCACATTTTAGCTAACACTTATTTCTCTTTGATGGGGAGAAGTTGCTTCATGAATCAATAACTGTTATTACCTCTAATTAAAACATTTTGTTCTTGCCATGGATTGTAATAACACTGAGTCAGTTGCAGAATTCCTTGTTACTTTTCCACTCTTTACGTGAAGTACTCTTTGTCCTCTGGACTGGTCGGTTGCCACTGTGTGGAGGTACAGCTCGTGATAAGTGCGTATCTAATAAAATATTTCTGATATTGGGAGCTGCCAACTGCCGTTTTTGTTGACTCAGGAACCTTCTGGGTGAAAAGCTACGTTTCATTCATTTGTTAATTATTTTCTGTTTGTTCCCTCTGTTCACCCTGTTTTCCCTTCTTTCCCTTTTCAAGCGTGTCTGTTTTCTGATGCGCGGGCCTCCCCTGGTTGCGGCGGGCAGGCTCCCTTCACTCTGCTGCACAGGTGCCTCCCTGAGCGGCTTCTCCTTGCAGAGCGCGGGTGCGGCGCACAGCCTGGGGCGGCTGTGGTGCACGGGTGGCATGCGGAACGCTCCCGCACTGGGATCGAGCCCGTGTCCCCTGCATCGGCAGGTGGGTTATTAGCCACGGGGAAGTCCTAACAGATATCTCTCACTTAATGCCGTTTTCGTGGAGAACACAGAAGCCTGTTTCTTAGAGGACTCCTAGAATTGCTTCACAATGAATGCCACAGGGTCACCTTACGGGCATTTTGAGATTCCAGGCCGCACAAGCCAGTGTTAGTTCCCATTTGGATTTAGGTGAGCATGACGAGTCTCAGGAAGGACTCTGACGAGAGATAATCTGCGACGGAAGCTGACTGATGCAGGGACTCGAGCCTCGAGCCCTGCTTGCGAGTTCTCGGGGCTCCCCTGCTGTCGGCCCTCCAGCCCGTGCCGTGCCGTGCGCGCCCTTGTCCGTGGTCTGTCAGGGCGGGGAGCGCGCAGAGGCTGTCTCTCTCTCTGGGGGCTGGGGCTGCAGCTGCCTGGGCGCGTCCACTCTTGACCTTCCAGGCACTGTTAGGTCAGACAACTTCCAGTCTCTTCCTTGACCCGCTTTCCGTTAGCCCACAGGCGAGTTCTCTGGGCCTTTGAAGCGCTAACGTGGGCCGTAAGCTTGCAGGTAACTTGCGTTTGTGCTCGTGTCTGTCACTCATCACACTGAGGCTCCTCCTAGCATCAGCCCCGTTACCCAGGCCTCTCCCCGCCGCCTCAGCTCTTGAAGCCTTGTGCTCTGTTTCTCTTTAGACGCGTGTCTAGTTGCTCTCTGAGTCCTCTTCTCGCATCTTCTGTTGTAAAATCAACCATGGTTTGAGCTGTTTGTGCATCACAAGTTGAATGCACGTTACTCTCTGACGCCAGCCTCTTCCTGCTTCCTGAGTGTGGCGGCTGCTTGGCGTCACCTGAAGACCTGGCTGTCTTAACCTTCAGCCAGTTCAGTTCAGTCGCTCCGTCGTGGCCGACTCTTTGCGACCCCATGAGTTGCAGCCTGCCAGGCCTCCCTGTCTTAACCTTAGAAACTTGAAGCAGTGACTGGCTTCCCTTGAGCACCTGCTGCTCGAGGCCGCAGCCCCACTTCAGCTTGCTCCTGGTGGTTTTCAGTCCTTTCAGCTGCATCGTGGAGATGTCCGTGGTGACCAGAAATCTGCTGCTCCCTTGCTCCAGAACCTGGAATCTAGAGGGTGTGTGTGTGTGTGTGTGTGTGTGTGTGTGCGCGTGTGCACAGCATATGTGCAGTCATGGGCAATACAGCAAATGCCTTACACAGACCTTCAGGTTGTGAACCTTCAGAGGTGCGAGTGTGCGCTGGCACGTCCAGGCACGTAGGTCGGTTCGCATGTCAGGTGTGCACTGTCATGTGTGTGCGCTTCTCCAAGTGGCTGCGCTTGTGTGTACTTGACTGTGTGGATACAGCAGGCCGTCACCTTTACCTCGAGTCCAGACGTCTAGAAGCAAGTGAGAAGGCGGCGGCGATGTGGCTGGCGCTGCTGCACTTGTCCAGGTGCTGTCCCGTCAGACTAGAAACGTTCTCTTTATTTGTTTTTATGTATTATTTGTGTGAAAAGTATTATAAACCTATTACAATACAGTACTGTGTAGCTGATTATGTTATTTGGGTACTTTGGCTGACTATCGGGCTTACGAGCAAATTGAACTTATGAATGCATGCTTGGAATGGAGCTCATTCATAAGTAGGGGACGTGGTGTATATTCCTCCAAAAATTATAGTTTTATTGACATATTTATAGCCAGGTCATAAAGCAGTTGTATGGTTAACTTTTCTGAAGAAAGTTGCTAACAGCAGTTATGGACATCTGTTTTCATTTCTTTTGGGTGTGTACAGAGCCACGAGACTGCTGGGTCAGAAGGCTGGTGTAGGTTTAATTTTGTTGGAAGCTTCCAAAGAAGCTATACCACTTGAACAATCGAGCACCAAATGTTTGGTGTGCACACACACACTCAGACATATACACATGCACACACACACATGCACATACATGAACACACAATGCACCCAGATGCACGAACATATCCACACCCAAGGGTACACATATATGCACACACGTGCACCCAGATGTGCACAAACATGCACACATGGGCATCCAGACACACACACATGCACCCACGCATACACACAGGTGCACTCATACATATGCATTCAGCTGTACACACACACGCACATACATGCACACAGATGTGCCTACACACATGCACATGAGCACACAGAATATATAGACGTGCACACACACACACCCAGATGCACACACACCACACACACACACGTGTACACAGATGTACACCTGTGCACACACACATGCACCCAGATGTACAGACACATGCCCACACATGAACGCATATGTACATATGCACACAGACACACACACATGCACACAAATGTCCACACACATGCACCCCGGCACACACACATGTGCACACAGATGTAGACACTGATGCACACATATGTACACACATGTATATGCACAAAAGTACACACATGGGGGTACATGTGTGCACACAGCACATGCACAGATGTGCACACAACCTACAGCTAGGGTGACAAGTGACACATCACAGATGACACACGGTGTGGAGCATGCAGAAGGAGGTGGAGGCTCCACAAGGCCCACACAGCCCTCGCAGGGCTGCTGCTGCGAGGGGCCCAGATGCTGGCGTGAGGCAGCTCTGGTGTCCAACCTGGTTTCAGCTCCCGCAGCTGCAGGATCTGGGCAGAGCGCCCACCTCCAACTTCTTTGCCTGTAGAATTGGGACAATAATTGTATTTTTCTGTAAGATTCTAGAGAGGGTTGCATGAGGAATTTGATATCCAGGTCAGGTTCACTGAGCGTTTGCTTTCATCATTAACCTCGGGATCTGATGGTTGGAAATAATAGATGAACAGAGGTGTAGCCACTCAGTCTGAACAGCAGACAAGGAGAGCTCTGATTCCAAGAAGCCTGCAGACCTCATGAGAGCGCCCCTCACCGTGTGGGCAAGAAACAGCCCGGTGGTTCTGAAGCATCTGCGGGGCTCCAGGGACTCTGGAGGCCGTGCCCTTTGGAAAGGGTGTTGTCAGAAAAGCAGTCGAAAGTCTCAGTGTGGACGCCTGAAGGCTCTGCTGGTGGCTGGCTCGCTTCCTGACGTGGCTTCCTCATAGCGCGCGAAGTGTCAACCATTTCGCACACACCCGCCCTGCCAGCTGCGCTTGATGGGAGAGCTGTGCAGGGCTTTGCAGCCAGAGACACGCAGGTGTGGCGGCTACTCTCGCCCTGGGTTCTCAGAGTGGGGTCTCCCCCGGGGAACTGTTAGAAACGAGTATTCTCAAGTTGTCTTCCCGTCTCACCCCAGTAGCTACCTGAGAAGTCTTAGAGTTAAGTAAACATATTCATTACAAATAAAGGCATCTTCGGGCCAGGAGGAAAAGGCAGACATTTTGCTTCTCCACTTTAGTTCAGAAAATATAAACATCTATGTGTAGACGTTGTTGCGACACCACTGTTTCAGTTCAGTTCAGTTCAGTTATTCAGATATGTCTGACTCTGCAGCCCCATGGACTGCAGCACGCCAGGCTTCCCTTTCCCAGCACCAATTCCCAGAGCTTGCTCAAACTCAGGTCCACTGAGTCGGTGATGCCATCCAGCCGTCTCATCCTCTGTCGACCCCTTCTCCTGCCCTCACTCTTTCCCAGCATCAGGGTCTTTCGCAGTGAGTCACTTCTTTGCATCAGGTGGCCAAAGTGTTGCAGTTTAAGCTTCAGCATCAGTCCTTCCACTGTTTAGTCAATGACAGAATCATTTGGAAAGTCTAAATGTGAAGGACTCATTGGTACGTTAAAGTTGGTTTTTTTTGGAGAAAAGGAATCAAACTTGAGGTCTTTCTCCTGCAATATGGCACTTGTCTTAATTACCAGTGGAGTTTAGATAGTACTTGTTGGCACATTTTGTTGCTTAATTATTAGAACTGTTCTCCCACCCCTGGGGACCAGAGTTTATCTCTAAAATGAAGCATTCAGTGGTGACTCCACACATATATCTTTTAATATAGTAATACAATTAGAGAGGAATGTATGTTTTTGCTTTTCATTTCATCAACTGCTTGGAGAAAATTCTAAATGTTTGAATTGCTCCAACTCCAAGCTGATTAGTAGGAAGCAAAGTATAGACATTTCTCTCTCACTTTATGGAAAAGGGCAATAAAACAGATTTTCCCACTCAATTTAGGACTTCCAGAGAAGGTTGAAATAGAAAACCTCTTACTTAAAATTAATCCTCACACATGAGCATACATTTAAAACTGTTCACAGGGTTTTGTGGAGGCTCATGGCAGAAAATGGAATGATGTGAGCTCGTGAAGACGACAAACTGTCTCAAAGGGGAAAGAGAAACGCAGGTTTCACGACATCACTTCCGCGGCTTACGCAGTGTGTCGTGAGCTGCCCCGCGTGCGCTCTGATGCTTAATCGGCTGGGAACTCGCTTCCGCTTGCACGATTCCTTGCAGATCATTCGCATCTGAACACAGCATCTGTGCATTCTGTCTTCCAGGCGTACGTGTACGAGACCAGCGCCAGCACTTTCTCCCACAGACTCGCAGGACACACCAGCACCGTCAGCGCCGTGGCCTTCAGCCCAGTTGCCGCCCAGGTACGGTTGCCTCTGTTTCACGCAAGTCTTGGCATGGCTATTGTGTCTGTCAGACTGTGTTTGGTGGAATTTTAGAATTTCATCATATTTAAGCTTACATGCTCGTTCTCACTGAGTGAAGGGAGATGAACTTTGAAAATCAACCTTTACTGGGCAGGAAGAGAAATGGAGAGTTTCTCATTTTACAGTGAAAGTATTTGTCGTTCTGTGCCGATGGACGTTTGCTCCAATGGAAATGTAGAAAAATAAGGAGACCTTCATGGACAGGAGAAGGAAGGAGGAAAGCAAGTACATTGCAAGTAAGGAATGGATTTCGGAATTCCCCAGAAAAGAATTTGGAGGGAGGAGGAGAGCCACAAAATTTAAAGACTCTTAATTAGGAGAAAGGATTACGATAAAGTAATGTCTGTTGCAAATCAGCCCAAAAAAGTGAATGATCTGGTTACAGTGCCGCGGGAGAGCAGAACTCCCCGATGCCCAGTCTTCATTAGTGTTTAACGCAGCTTCCGCCTTTTGCTCCAAATCTCCCTCTGTTTGTGTTTCTGGTTGTCTGGTCACACTGGCTGCTCCGTGGTGGCCCTGGGGCTGGCCAGGCCCAAGACCGTGCTGGCCTTAGGGGGCAGCTGGCGGGCTCTGCAGACCTGTTTAAGGGTGCATTCACAAGGATTAGCAAAGTGGGCACTAGTCTCTGCATCTCCCAATCAGGAAGGAGACGAGGACTCCCGGGGTGGTGCCAGCTTTGTTCCAGGGATGCTGTGTACCTTTGGGGGATGTCAGGAGACAGATCCCATGGCTAGCTATTTCATTTGTGAATTAATTTTAATTGAGAGAGATATTATCCCCTTTCAAAAATTAAAGTTTTGAGTCCCTTGGAATAAGTTGCTAGATATGGTCCCAGAGTAGGCTTTTTCATTATTGATGTTGCTCAGGTGTCAAAGTAAGACTTGTGAGTCTTTTGGAAGAAGCTTATGCTTGTACTGATGAAATGATCCCAACAGAATCAGGGAAAAGGGCTCAGGGAAAAGGGCTCTGACAGTGACGGGGGTCCTACCAGCTCACGGGGGTGGGGCCTCCACAGGGCGGCCGAGACCCGAGGGGCTGTGAGGACGCTGCCCCTGCGGGCCTGCCAGGACTCGTGGCTGAGCCAGGTGGCCAGGTCCAGGGTGGGCCGGAGGGCGGCTGCTCAGCTTTGGGTCTCTAGAAGGTGGTGTGTTTGTCTTGAGATACTTCAGTGTTGAGCTGGAGACGAACTTCACAGCTAATCTATCCCGGCCACGATGGCAGCCAAGCAAGAGTGTGATTTCTAGCAAAACGAGGCAGGGCATTCAAACCGGAGGTCAAAGGAGACAGGAGGGTGAGCGCGCGGGCTGCAGGGAGCGGGTCTGTGGCCCCACAGGGAGGAAGGTGAGGAAATGCGCCAGGGGCTGCAGAGGAGAGCCGCTGAGACATAGGTGGGCACGTTTGCTGGAATGCACGGCAGTCACAGACACAGCTTGACTTCATGTCTTCAAAGGTGTCCTACGCTGACATCACGGCCGGCGTCCATTCTACCTGATGTCAGTCATGAAATAATGAGATCGGCACGGATGAAAGGTGGCGTAAAGCCCTTTCCTACCGACAGTGGATGTTTAGGGGATTAAGTAGGCATTTATTTTCCTCTTTCCATTTCTGTGCCCTGTGGGGTTTATTATGGAAACTCCTGCTTTGCTCTTTCTACCTTTCCTGGGTTGCACTTAACTACGTCACTAGCATTGCCCAAGAAACAGTAGGGATACGAGTGACCTCAGACTGTTCATGCAGAGAGACAAGGCGCAGGTGGAGCCCAGCTCCAGGCGTGGCTTAGGCCCGGCGGAGGGAGAACCCGCAGCAGTTACGGGATGTGGGATGTGTGTGCAGGGCCTGACCTCTGTCCTCCCTGCCTCGGGCCAGCTGGCGTCTGGGGAAGGGGGGAGTAAAGGGATGGAAATCTGGAAAATTCTTATTTTGCTTTAAGATAGTGATACTTTCATGATGGACACTTGAATTGTTCTTGATGTTAGCGTGTTGATGTGCATCTCCGTGTACACAGTGTTTTCTGTGACTAGGTTTATCAGGAGCAGTGGTGCTGAGTAAAATAGTGAAACTTTGAAAGGATTCTGATAAATAGAGAAAAACATTTTTCAAAGTGCTGCTGGTCTCCCCACCAGCATCAGTTGTTAACACTTTGATTATCTTGTTAAATTCATTATCAAGAAATAGTGCCCCATTATTTTGATTTTAATTTCTTTGAATATTAGGCTACCCATTATTTCATATGCTGTCACACATTCAGGTTTTTTCTTCTCATTTGTAAATTGCTTGGTTTTGTCCTTCAAATCTTTGTCTTTTTGCTGATTGTTTCAGCTTTTAATTTAAAATTGACTGTGATAACACGTGTGCTGGCTCCCCTGGAACACGGCTCCAACTTACTGTAGATTAGAAAGTGTTTCTTCAGTGATCACAGTTAAATATGGAGATAAGTACATACGCCTGCACGCTAAATAGACTTTCAGAAATCTAGGAATAATCAGAGGATAAGTGGTGTGTAAGGTGCTTGCTGTGGACTCCCTGGTGGCTCAGACAGTAAGCGTCTGTCTACAACGTGGGAGACCCGGGTTTGATCCCTGGGTTGGGAAGACCCCCAGAGAAGGAAATGGCAAGCCACTCCAAGACTATTGCCTGGAAAATCCCATGGACAGAGGAGCCTGGTAGGCTACAGCCCATGGGGTTGCAAAGAGTTGTACACGACTGAGCGACTTCACTTTCTAAGGTGTTTGTAAATGTTTTAAGGATTTTGTTATACTAAAGTATCTGATTCTAATTTGAAATGTGAACTGACTTTTGACTTGTGACTTTTTATCTGAGAAAAATAAGAAAATTTCACTAAGTTTTTGAGCAGCATTTTCATTTTTAAGAGGACTTGAGAGTCATCATCATAACAAACCATGGAAAATTCTTCAAGAGATGAGAATACCAAACCACCTTACCTGCCTTCTGAGAAACCTGTATGCAGGTCAAGAAGCAACAGTTAGAACTGGACATGGAACAACAGACTGGTTCCAAATAGGGAGAGGAATACATCAAGGCTGTATATTGTCATCCTGCTTATTTAACTCAAATGCCGAGTTAACATGAAAAATGGTGGGCTGGATAAAGCATAAGCTGGAATCAAGACTGTGGGAAGAAATATTAATAACCTCAGATATGCAGATGACAGCACCTTTATGGCAAAAAGTGAAGAAGAACTAAAGAGCCTCTCAATGAAAGTGAAAGAGGAGAGTCAAAAAGTTGACTTAAAACTCAACATTCAGAAAACTAAGATCACGGCATCCGGTCCCATCACTTCATGGCAAATAGATGGGAAAACAATGGAAACAGTGACATTTCATTTTTGGGGGGGCTGCAAAATCACTGCAGATGGTGACTAAAGCCATAAAATTAAAAGACGCTTGCTCCTTGGAAGAAAAGCTATGACCAACCTAGACAGCATATTAAAAAGCAGAGACATTACTTTGCCCACAAACGTCCATCTAGGCAAAGCTACGGTTTTCCCAGTAGTTGTGTATGGATGTGAGAGTTGGACCATAAAGAAAGCTGAGCACTGAAGAACTGATGCTTTTGAACTGTGGTGCTGGAGAAGACTCTTGAGAGTCCTTTGGACTGCAAGGAGATCAAACCAGTCCATCCTAAAGGAAATCAACTCTGAATATTCATTGGAAGGACTGATGCTGAAGCTGGAACTCCAATACTTTGGCCATCTGATGCGGAGAACTGACTCATTTGAAAAGACCCTGATGCTGGGAAAGATTGAAGGCAGGAGGAGAAGGGGACGATAGAGGATGAGATGATATGGATGGCATCACCGACTTGATGAACAGGAGTTTGAGTAAACCCCGGGAGTTGGTGATGGAAAGGGAGGCCTGGCGTGCTGCGGTCCATGAGGCTGTAAAGAGTTGGACACGACTGAGCAACTGAACTGAACTGAGAGCCATCATATCGATACAGTTTAGTTTATTAGATTTTTGAGAATTAAGAACTTGGGAGCATTTTTTTTTGTCATTTAAAGAAATGTAATATATTACATTTGAAATGAATCAATAATTTTAAGAGAATTTAAATTATATTGAATCATTGCCTAAGGGATTTCAATCTGTTCATCATGCGTGGAGTCAACACAAATTAAAGGCCACTCTGCATGTGATGGTCAAAATCTACTAGAGTGCTACATGTGATAAATAAGATATTGAAAGGCTTAAGGAAACTAGGTCTTACAATTTAAACATTAGCAGGTTGGATGAAAGTTTACAAATGAAAAAGAGCCCCAGGCCAGTTTCTTCTGCACAAAATCGCCATGGTGCGTCGAGACCCCCATTGCCGTGGGCCCAGCACCAACAGCCCTGTTGGCCTCACTGGTCCTTCTGCGTCAGTGTCTCCTCCGAGGGACTGAGATTCACTGTGTCTGTGCTGGTGGAAGAGGCCTCAGTGGGACGGAGCCTCTGCTCCCCAGCCGGGAAGAGGCTTTGCTGCGTGAGCATCCGCGGCCCTGGGCAGGGGCATCCTGCCTGCCTCCAGCCTGAATTTACACCCAAGTCACTGGGCCATGGGCTTCCCTAGTGGCTCAGCTGGTAAAGAATCCGCCTGCAATGCAGGAGACCCCAGTTCGATTCCTGGGTGGGGAAGATCATCTGGAGGAGGGCATGGCAACCCACTCCAGTATTCTTGCCTGGAGAATCCCCATGGACAGAGAAGCCTAGTGGGCTGCAGTCCATGGGGTCGCAAAGAGATGGGACACGGCTGAGTGGCTAAGCACAGTGCGGGGCCGTGTCCCACACAGACATGTTTGCATATGTGGGACCTGACATGAAACAACTGTTTTCTCTCAGCTTCACTTTTTGATAAGACTCGAAATCCTAAATGAAGCAGCAAAGCATGAATATTGAACAGCACAGTTCATTCCCCGTCAGCTCCCACAGATCATTGGGTCACAAGGAATCCTGAAGTAATCCCGTCCTGTTTCTCCTCAGGAAGGCACACTATTGAGAAGCCCAATCTTCTCCCTCTCTCAGACGTCCTGACCTTGTTTTCCTGGAAAAGAGAGAGCAGTCTTTTCCGGTCCTCTGTCCTCTGTTCTGCGTCCTGAGGATGGGCTTCCCATGCTGGGCGCGTTTGCGCTTCTGGTCTGTGCACGGCCGCCTTGTTCTCTGTGTGCCGCTCCCCTTCCCCATGATTTGTGTGTTGATGTCTCCTGGATCAGCCAGGCCCATTTGCTTCTCTTGTTTTTGTCAAGCTACCCGTTTACTGATGGAGTTGCAGCCTCACATTGACGTGGGAAGCGAGGTCCTGGTGGGGAGACGGCTGAGGGTCCGGCGGCCACCCTGTGTCCTGCGTTTCCAAGCTGGGGTTCCTGTGCGGGCTGCGGGCTGCCCGGGACTTCATCCTGCCCCATAAAGTTGCACTGTTTCAGAGGGTGGTGCGTGTTTACACCATTTGTTTCTCAATCTATATCCTTTAGTCTTGTGGTTACAGGAAAATATCTTCCAGATTTTTGCGGTCGAATGTCTGTGGCTGGTGCCTTTTTGTGATGTTGTAATTTTCATTTTTGGTTGGAGAGTGTTGCGGGGGAGGGCATTTGGGGTTCTGAGCTGATTCCATTTTATTCCATTTTTATTTCTGTGCTGACTTCCAGAAGTCGTGATAGAAGTAAAACTATATATTTGGCAGAGCTTAAGGACAGCTCCTGTGATAATTAATTTTATGTCCTCGTGACTAGTGAGGGAGGCCAGATGCCTGGTGAAGCACTGTTTCTGTGCGTGTCTGGGAGGGTCTCCAAGGAGAGGGACATCTGCGCTGGTGAGCTGAAGGACTGCCCTTCCACCGTGAGGGCCTCGCCCCACTGCCGAGGGCCTGGAACCGCACACGGTGGAAGGAAGGGTGAATTCTGCCCTTTGCGTGAGCGGGGTGTCCGTCTCCTCCTGCCTTGGACATCAGTCCCCCTGGCCCTCAGGCTGGACTGAGTGACCCCTCCAACCATCCTGGCTCTCTCAGCCTCTGTCTCCACGTGGGCCACCTCTTGGAATAAATCTCATCATAACGTGTCCTTATCTGTCCTGCTGGTTCTGTTTCTCTGGAGAACCTAACACTCTCCTCATTCCTAATTGTTACTCTGAAGTTCATATGCTCTTGGTACCAAGATAGAAACCTGAGCTGTCCTCCCATGGGATACAAACCTGCCCTATCCTCCCACAGAGACGGTCTTGTCAGGGTGCTGGGCCGTAGCTCCTGCCCTGGACTTCTTGTTTCTGTAGGAAAATGCACTCGAACGGTTCCTCAGGTCACTGTCCCAAAAGGTGCACAACTGTCCACTCACAGCTAGACTCACATCCCCAGTCCCTTCCCACTGATGCTGGGGGCCCCCGGCAGTGCCGATGTTTCCAGATGCCCCTGGGCTGCAGAGCGGCCAGATCCGAGCCCACCACGTGAAGCCCTATCCCAGCCTCTCCCAGTTCCCCTGGTTCCTGCTCTGTCTGGGGGCTGGAAAGGAGCCCAGTAATTGCCTCATGTCCATGCTGACTGCCTCCCCTCCGCCTGGGCCACTGTGGGCCTTTTATAAAGATTCGCAGTAAAACCAAGCATATTCAATATTATTTTGTCACTGGAGCTCCCAGTTTTGAGTGTCCACACTGTGTTAACACCCAGACTGTGGCTGAGATGTTTCTCCTGAACTCTCCAAATGGAAACCTGGGACCTTTTTTTTAAAGGAAGCATTTCTCCATTTTCATTTTGCTTCTTAGATGCCACTCTCTAAAGAGGACAGAGGCAGGAGGAAGATGTTAGGACAAGGACCAGCTGGTGAATCTTGTAACAGTGATATTTATCAACTGTTTTTTAAAAACTGATTGACGTATAGTTGATTTGGGGCTTCCCTGGTAGCTCAGCTGGTAGAGAATCTGCCTGCAACGCAGGAGACCCTGGTTTGATTCCTAGGTCAAGAAGATCCCCTGGAGAAGAGAGAAGCTACCCGCTCCAGTATTCTTGGAACGCAGCAGCGTGTTTGGGGGTGAGGGCACCGCGAAGGTCTGGTCTGGGTCTGCGTGGACATGCACCCGCTCCCCGTAGCTTTGGGGGTGCCGGGGCTGCTGGCCCGCGGCTGACTTGACCCCTGTCCTCGTCTGGGCCCCCACGTTGGAGGAAATGGTGAGGGTCTCCCCGCTGTCTCTTGGAATTAACCCGAGGATTTCAAGAAATCAGGAACAGGGCTTTGGTGAGTGGGGCTATTGTGTGTTCACCACAGATGCTGCTTTCTTGTTATGTAGCTGACCAGAGGCTTCCTTCTGATGCATACCGGTTCACAGACAAAACCTGAGGCGTGAAGAAACTTGATAATGGAAAGTAAGAACTGGACTTATAAAGTCAGTTAATGAGCAACTGCTGCCTGGGGTACAAAACTCCCAGGCTGATCCCAGGTGGAGAGAGGGCCTCGGGGTGCTCCCGGCCCTGCTGGCGTCCGCCTGATGGGCAGGTCCGCCCCCAAAGCCGCAGGGGTGAGGGAGGAAGGCAGTCCCCACGTGTATACGGGTGCTTGACGTCTGGGGGACGTGTTCTTGGTAGGTGGGACTTCCTGATCCTCTTAAAATATCAACCAAGTCATAGATCGTGGCGGGCAACATTCTGTCTTACCTGGAATAGTCAGTTTCCCGGGATGTCTCTAATTTTGAGTATTGTGGGGAATCAGTATTAACATTCAGTCTTCTGACTATTGATTTAGGATAAAACTTCATCTTGTTTTAAAATTTTACCAAAGAAAGTTAGGCTCTGCATTTAGCAGTTGGCCTGAAAGTCCAATAAAAGGCACGTAAAATGGAACTAACGTCGTGCCCTGCGATTCGCTGTCAGTTCTCAGCTGCCGGCCGGCAAGGTACGTCAGTCCAAAAGTAGCAGTTCAAGTAACGTGCGCGTCCGTCTCCCAGACCTCAGCCTTCTGAGCCCTCGGAGGGCACAGTGAACCGGCGACACATCGGCTGTGGTCTTTCTAACTGTAGTGACTCTCCAGGATCCTGCCTTCCGGCAAAGCAGTGTCCCAGAGAATGGCTCTTTCTGGTTGGCTTTTTTTTTTGAGCGTGGATTTCGACAGACTGCTGTAGCTTCCTATATCTGACTTTAGTCAGGAAGCACCCACACCTGCCAGGTTCGAGGTGGGAGTGGGGACTCTGCCGTGACTCGAGAGGCTCTGAGCTCGTCCGTGGGTGTGGACAGCAGTGGACAGAGCGTGTCCTTCCGCCTGTCGGCTCTGAGCAGTGGCTTCGTGCTGCTGACTTAAGCGACTCCAGTGGATCTGTTCATTTACTGGAACTATTTCAAGAGCTCACAGGATGGCGGCAGTGCCCAAGCCAGGTGACAACAGGCTGGAGGCAAGGGCCAGAGAACTTTCCAGAAGCTGGGAGAGCCTGGTCAGGGCCTTGCACCAGCCAGGTGGGCTCCCACCGAGCCCTCATGCTGCAGTCAGACGGGAGCTCAGGCCTGTGGCCGCCTGGCCTGCGTCTGACAGCTGTGCCCCTGCCGTGGGTGGCGTGGCCTGAGCCAGACAGGCAGCCGCTGCCTGCTGTGTGGTTGTCGGGCACCTGCTGTGGAGCCCGCAGGCTTCACAGGACAGGGGGCACGTCACCCCCCAAAGGGTGAAGCCGGAAGCACAGTCCTCACAAGGGACGCTGCCCTCTGGTCGGGAAGGTCAACTCGCGTCCTGCTGATGCACTTTGGGGGCCCATCTGGCTCTTCTGAGAAGCCCCAGAAACGCTGACCCTTCCCTTTAAAGCTCCCTGAACCCCAGGGATGGGGGAGCCTGGCGGGCTGCAGTCCGTGGGGTCGCGAAGAGTCGAACACGACTGAGCAGCCTCACTTTCCCTTTTCACTTTCACGCACTGGAGAAGGCAATGGCAGCCCACTCCAGTGTTCTTGCCCGGAGAGTCCCGGGGACGGGGCGCCTGGGGGGCTGGCGTCTGTGGGGCCGCAGGGTCGGACACGACTGAGCGACTCAGCAGCAGCAGCCCTCCTGCTGCCAGGATCAGAAAGTCAAGGGCGCCTGTGAACTTGGGAAATAAGTTTCATTATTTTCACGGTTTGCATTTTAACTTTTAAAATAAGCGAAAGAATTCTATGTTGATTAACCTCAGTCTTTAGAAATCATGTTGGCGGAGAAAAGGCTTTTGCTGCCATGTCTTTTGAGCCGTGTCTCCTGTCTCTTTGTCTCTTGTGAGAAAGCAGAGCCTCGCAGACTCCTTTTGCTCTCGACTACAACGTTTAGGGCGAAATGAAGCTCCGCGCCGAGTAGGAAGCGCCCTGGGGCTGGAGGTGGATGGGGTCAGCAGAGCGGCCGCAGAGGCTGTCGGCGGTTTAGCCTGGTCCAGGGCCACTGAGCGCGGGCCCGGGTCGCTTTCCGTCAGAAGCGCCCGCGCCTGCCAGGCCGGGACCACCGCAGCTGCTGGCGCCGGGCGTCACCGTCACTTTCGACTTTTTTCGTTTTTGAAAATTGGCTCCTTTTCCTCTTTGAGTGAGTGACTCTCCCCAGTGGATGTCCGCCCATTGCGGGAGCAGGGAGCCGGTTTAGTCAGAGTCTAGCCCGTGTCGCGGGGGTGCGGGGGTGCTGGGGCCAGGAGGTGTGAGACTCTCGGGCGGCGCCTGCCTTCTCAGGAGGGGACTCTCGGCCGCCGCGGGGCCATCCTGTCTCAGTCTGCGCGCAGCCTGGAGCGCAGCGTCCTCTTCCGCACCTTGAACCTCCTCGTCTAGGCTCCTGCCGACACCCGGCTCCTCTGCTTCAGGCCCAGGTTCTGTTTCCAGCTCCACCTCACACCTCCAGGCCGGGTGTTCCTTGCTCCCGGGGCCTGCCTGCTGGGTCCTCCCTTGTGGACCCTGTGACTGCCACCCGCTGGCAGCCTGTGTCCCGGGTCTCCACCCCCGCCTCCTCCAGTGGCTGTTTAACACAGTCCAACGGCTGCGCCATCACTCGGGATTTTCCCTCCACCACTCCCCTCTGGGCCCGCTCAGGTGCAGCAGG
>SJYC01115353.1:0-17762 GCA_006408675.1 Madoqua kirkii | reverse complement strand
GCCTCTTGAGACTTGATTTTCTTATCACTAAATTGGGTTGTTGAGTCATGTGACCTGTGATTCTGGAGGGCTGTCACCACGCTGGGTTCTGTGTGCGGCATTTTAAATATTGGCTTTCTTTTATTGGTGCCTTTGTCACGTGGTGTGTGGGGTCTCGCTCCCTGACCAGGGGTTGAACCCGTGCCCCTGCAGCGGGGTTGTGGAGCTGTGGCCGCCGGACCACCAGGGAGCTCCCTGTGTGCTTTTCCCTTCTATCTATGTGGGTGTATGTTCTTTACTTTCTTCACATTACATCCATATATATTATGTGCATTGTATAGTAAACTGACCTTAATGATTACTGTATGTACTGGATAGGTCACTGAGGAGTAGAGGGGTCTGTTGACCAAGGTCTGATACCCAGAGTGTGGCAGAGCCGGTGCTGAGCCCATCCTTGTCTGGATTCAAACCCAAGAGGCGTCAGCTCTCAGTGTTGATTTTGCCTCTGATGCCCCTTGAGTTTTCTGTCAAGTTGCTGCCAGTCTTCATGTGCACTGTGTTGAACAAGTCCTATTTAGAATTTCTCTTCCTGGCCACATACCCAAGCCTAGTTTCTTATTTGTAGCCAAAGACAAAATAATTTGAGGTCAATTTAGAAATTTTCTTTTATTCATTAGATATTAATATGTACTGTGTAATGTCACTATTCTGCGTGCATCATGAGAAACACTAGGCTGGAAGAAGCACAAGCTGGAATCAAGATTGCTGGGAGAAATATCAATAATTTCAGTTATGCATATGACACTACCCTTATGGCAGAAAGTAAAGAGGAACTCAAAAGCCTCTTGATAAAAGTGAAAGAGGAGAGTGAAAAAGTTGGCTTAAAGCTCAACATTCAGAAAACGAAGATCATGGCATCTGGTCCCATTACTTCATGGGAAATAGACGGAGAAACAGTGGAAACAGTGTCAGACTTTATTTTGGGGGCTCCAAAATCACTGCAGATGATGACTGCAGCCATGAAATTAAAAGACGCTTACTCCTTGGAAGGAAAGTTATGACCAAACCTAGCATGTTAAAAAACAGATATATTACTTTGCCAACAAAGGTCCATCTAGTCAAGGCTATGGTTTTTCCTGTGGTCATGTATGGATGTGAGAGTTGGACTGTGAAGAAGGCTGAGTGCCTAAGAATTGATGCTTTTGAACTGTGGTATTGGAGAAGACTCTTGAGAGTCCCTTGGACTGCAAGGAGATCCAACCAGTCCATCCTAAAGGAGATCAGTCCTGGGTGTTCATTGGAAGGACTGATGCTAAAGCTGAAACTCCAGTACTTTGGTCACCTCATGCAAAAAATTGACTCATTGGAAAAGACTGATGCTGGGAGGGATTGGGGACAGGAGGAGAAGGGGATGACATAGGATGAGATGGTTGGATGGCATCACCGACTCGATGGACATGAGTTTGGGTAGACTCCAGGAGTTGGTGATAGACAGGGAGGCCTGGTGTGCTGTGATTCATGGGGTCACAAAGAATCGGACACGACTGAGTGACTGAACTGAACTGAACTTAAGTGATATTTACTAATAAATATTTATTTATTTGATCACATCCTGGAGATGTAGGTACTTGATTATCCTCATATTACAGATGGGGAAACTGAGGCATGAAGAAATTAGTATACTTGAACAAACCCACGTGGTTGGCGAGCAGTTATCTAAGGTTTGTTTTCCACCAAGCTGACGTCAGGTCCCACCTTCTGGAGCACTGTGCCCACACTGCATACCCAGGGAGCCGTGTAAGAATAGGAGAGGGGTCCCAAGTGCCCTGTGAGCATGGGAAGGCTCCCAGGAGAAACGGGGTGCAAAACGCACAGGACGGGAGGGGAGACCGCCCTTACTCACAGAGACCTGTGGACCAGCAGCGTCTTCTCCATCGTAGATTCTCTGACTAGAGATGGACTCTGCATCAAGATTGCAGAAGAGCTGCTTGGTTCCATTCTATGAGAGACAAAACATATTCTGTGAATGTGGCATTAATGCCTTTTGTTTTTAGATGTCAAGTGCTTTCAAGCATGTGTTTTCATATACAGTGCTCTGGTTCTGAAGAGTATTTTATTCCCAGAGACTTCCTGACTTTCTCATCATGCCCACATCATAAAAGTTAATTTCACTTCTAAAAAACCTACAGTATCTCCCTTTTGGAAAATGTTCTGCAGATCTTAGCAAAGTCAACAGCCAAACCGTAAATTTAAATGTAGTGCAGACTTGAGGAGTAGGAAGCCTGCTACTGTCGTGTTATTTATTTTAATATTCAAGCAGTTTCCTACGATGGCCAGAAAACGGGCTGCAAAGCCATCTCTCACTGCAGTATAGGCACAGCCTGTCCAGATGATTATTTACAAAGATGAAACAAACAAGACGCTGACCTCAAGGTTTCTGACAGAATTTCTTCACCAGAAGAGGAAGGAAACTGAACCTCTGAAACTGGTAGGAACTATTGTTTGTGCTGGAAACACCCGAGTGGGTGAGGCTGTAACAGCCACATAGAGAGGGCGTCATGTTCCACAGCACGAGACAGAGGATTTCCAGTTTGAACCGTTAGTAGCAGAATTTATTCCAGGGCTCCAGTTGCCAACGTCAGTCAACTGGAGTCTGTTTTGCTATAGATTTATGGCTCTTGTGCTCTGGAGAGGTGTGGCCTGTTTTAGCTGAGCAGCAGGAACTCGGCTTGGAGAGTCGTGCACAGTACAGGATGTGCTTTCATGAAAGCCTCGAGTGTTTCTAAGAAAGGAGGGACGTTTGTGTCCCACCCCACATGTGCTGTTCCCATAGGTCCATCAAGAGGCTGGACGTCTGATTTTCCCACTGGAGCACCAGGAGGCGTGCAGAGCCCCTCCTGGGAGCTTCTGTGTTAATGAGCTAGATGGCGGCACACAGGCCGACTCCACGTGCACTGTCCTCCTGGGGGTCTGCCAGCACTTGGCTGTCCAGGCTCGAGGTTTCAGCCCCTGACTTCTCCCCACTCTCTGGGAAGGCCCACATCCATCACTTGATAGCAAGAGCGCTGGAACCTGGACCCAGGGCTAGTGTTGAGCCCCGTGGTCTGGCTGCCCCGGCTCCATCTGCAGCCTGGCCAGAGAGCACAGGCGTCATCGCCTGCGTGAAATGCATGCCGCCCCGGCCACTGTGGGGCACGGTGGACAGACCTGATCAAAAAGGCAGAGAGAAAGCTGTAAATGCAGGCATGCTCCGAGGCCACTGATGAGCAGACCTGACCAGGTGCAAAGTGAGGAAGGCCCCTTGCATCCAGAAGCCATTGCTGGTCTGTAGGAAATGGAAAGTCCAGAGAAATGTTGGATTTAGACCAATTTCTGATGAAACACAGGTCACACTTGCTAACTTGACCCCAGAAAGCACTGAATCATGTGGGGAGATACGATGACGTAGTTTACCAGTACTCACAGTTTTAAGGAATCATGAAATACTCTGAAGTTGGTCTTATCGATGCTAAGGTTTCTGGGAGCACTGGAAAGACACCTGCACATTTTACACGGTAATCTCCTGTTGATGGTTCTCCGGACTTTTGCCGTAATATCTTTGTTATTAGTGTTTTTTGCTGCATGTATTTTGCATACCTAATTGGCTGTAAGTCAATTTTGCCATGAAAAATTAAATAACCAAAAATTAAAAGTTACATTTAAAAGCACATAATGTGAAATGAATAACAAAAAATAAACAGTTTTTCTCGTGGCGTATAGAACATGTGGCTGGCTTCCAGTGCACTGGAGTCCTGGCGGTCGGGGGTGGATGCCCGGCTCTGTTGGGGTTGCCTCCCGCGTGCTCCCTTCGCTGGGTCACGCTGTGTGTGCGTCTCGCTCAGCGCTGCACCTGCTGTTTTGCTGACGTTCTCTGTTGAGAGGGCTGTCCGTTCCCGGTGTGGGCGTGTCTGCGCCTGAGCCCTGCTGCGCGCGCTGGGGTCACTGTGTCTGGCCACACGTCCGCCTGGCAGCTCTGCCCCTGCCCCTTGCAGACCGACGCGGCGCCGTTTTCTGGTGGAGGGTGCAGTGCGGCTTTGCGCGCACGTCCGGTGATTTCACTCCCGTCTGCCGTCGGCTGAGTGCGTGGTCCTCGTCCGCTGTCTTCGGGCTGCCGCGTCCGCTTGTCACGGTGCAGACCGCCACGAGGGCTTTGGCGTATGTGGTATGAAAACCAGGCAGTGTGTCGATGGAGAAGCAAAGCAGAGCGCCAGATAGACGGCCGCCAGCTCGCTGATCTTTCCTGCGTGGCTGGTTTAAGGCCAGCTAGTCACGCACGGAAAACGCTTGTGGCGAAGGTGCTGATGGCAGAAGTTCTGGACGTGCCTGATAACAGGTCTGAAATGCCTCGCTGCTTGTGACTTCATTAGAAAGCTGAGGGCTCAATGTTATTCTGGAAGATGCTCACTATCACACTGTGATTGACGTCATGGTCACCATTTTGCTTAACTGCTGTATAATTCTCCCTGTAGGATTTTGGTGAAAAAGCATGACTGAAACTAAATGCCAGTCCTCGGCACAGCCTCCAGGATGCTGTCCCACAAGGTCTTAGCCGGCCCACTTCCCGGCTCTCGCCCGCACCATTCACGGGGGTCCCGGCCGCCCCGTACCACGGCTGCGCTCCGTGTGGCCCTCAGTTAGACCCCTGCTCAGTGTGGGGCCTCCTCCAATGCTGTCTTCTCTGACCTTCCCCTAAAATAAAGTCAGCTTCTTGGCCTTTTGGTAACAGTTTTGGATCCTGATGTAAAGCCCACACTGGAGTAGGGCATGGCAGCCCACCGGTATCCTGCCTGGTGGGGCCCACGGGGTCAGAGTCGGACAAGATGAGCGGCTGAACCCAGTGCAGCAGTGAGGGGCGCCGGAGTGCCACGTTCTTAGATTGCCAGTTTACGTGCCGGCTTCTCCGCTGGAATTTGCGTTCCTCGGGAGGCTGGTCTTTCTTCTTCACTTTCATTTTTGTGCCAGGGAGTCAGAGCCACCACCCGCAGGGTAGAGGCTCTGTCTCCTGGGGAGTGAATCCAGGTGTGCGCGTGCACGTGTGTGTGTGTGTGTGTCTGCCTGTGCGTGCCACGACCCCATCATCACTGCTGACTGCTGTACTCACTGCGCCCCGAGAGTCAGTCTCTCGTGAGGGCGATTCCCTCCCACGGGGGCAGAAACGCACATGTGAGACCAGGGTCCGGGACACTCAGCTGTGCTCTGATCTGCTCTGTAAGCATTTATTTAAAGTGATGAATCGGCAGCAACAGAGTGAGTTTGTGTGTAAAATGTAGACTTGCGGACAAGCCCAGGCCAGCTTAGAAGGAGGGGCCGCTCCCACTGTTGCGCATGAAGCAATCAGAGGCCGCTGGCCCTGCCGCCCTGGAGTGAGATGCAAAGGGGCTGCCCACGGAACGGCTGTTTCGTGGCTTCAGAGGTGGAGACCTGGGGTCCTGAAGTGTTCATTTGTGTCGAAGGTTCGCTGTGCTGGTACTTTTGTCTGCTCAAGCTGTGCTGGGGCAGTATCTAAGCCTGCACTTTCCCGGGAACGCCACACAGGAACCTGAGCGGAGTGCACGAGCGGAGTGAAGCAGGGCCCCCACTCGGCGGGTCGGGGGTGTTCTGCACACTGCCGCGGGCACAGCTCTTCCCCGTGGCTCTGGAGCGGAGGGGGGCCTGGTTACTGGACCCCCGGCCTGCGCAGCCGTCAGCTTTTCCGTCGGGAGGCCGTGTGCCTCTGTGCCCAGCTGCCGTGCCGTCCTGCCAAGCCACTAAGTTCTTCCAGATCTTGAGGCCGAGGGGACTGTGGGCCTACAGTTCTCAGCTTGGAAACACAGTTCGGAATCAAGTTTCCACAGCTGCCTTAAGTTGGAAGGCACGTCCCGTGCGGTTTGGCTCTTACTTTGCTGGTTCAGATGATTACGACTTGTTAGTCTGTTTGCTCACGGTCCATTTTAGCAGAACTAGAAGAGTCGCACTTCAGAGCGGAAGGAAGTTGGCAGATCGTAGAGAACACTCAGCTTACCTTATATTTTTGATAAATACACCCCGCCCCCATCTAGAGGAGGCGGGGCACAGGGCTGGCGTGCAGCAGCCTTGGTGTGGACCCTGGGCTGCAGCTCAGCCGTGCGCCCTCCCCAGCCCTGGCCCGCGAGCAGGGACGGCCCCTGGTTTGCTCTCCACCTTCATGAGGATAGCTCCAAGAGCTGTTTCTTCTAGGAGGACTGACCTTGAGAATCATCCTTATGGTTCCAAAGCAAGTTATCGTGTTCACATAGAGTAAATATTCAGCCTCCACAGTCATCCTAAAAGGCCATCATTTCTTATAGAAAACAAACAAGGGAGGCTGAGGTGGACCCAGGGTCACAGAGCTGCTGAGAGAGGGTTCTGAAGAGAAACCCTGCATCCACAGCCGGAGGCTCCCCACGGTCGCCTGGCGGATCCCTCTTTTCCTGCCTTTCCGGCTTATGTTCACTCATCCTTTGGTAGCTTCGTTGCTAATGTTCTTGAATACTCGTGTTGTATTAAAACAGCAAGCGTTTTCCATTGCCTGCAGGCTTCGTTAGCACCAGTAAAGGGAGGGGCCTTCTGTGGCCCGTCCCCAGCCTGCGATGTGTGACTGTAACGCCACGTGAGCTGGTGTGGTATGTCTTCCAGATGCACACCACTGCAGCCTGAGCTCAGGCCGTGAGATTAATTCCGGATATTTATTCTAAGGTGCATTATAAAGGTTCAGTGAGAGTTTGGCACCAGCACTTCCTTCTGACATTTATACGAGAGAGGAAGAGCTTACTTGGTCTTCTGGAGAGAGAACATTGTCAGTGGAGGAGGCAGCACAGGAGGTGGAGGTGGGGTAGGGGCACAGAGCCGCCAGGAGGTGGAGGTGGGCTCGGGTGCAGCCCCTCCAGGTGCAGGGGAGCGGCTGCAGGAGGTGGGGATGGGGTGGGGCCACGGACACACGTAGGCAGCGGAGGCAGGGTGCCTGCCGTCTGGCTGGTGGGGGGAAGACTAGAGCCTCCTGAGCCCCTGTGCCTTAGCGGTTTGCTGTGTGGTTTGCTCCCATGAAGCAGCCTCGCGCAGTAACGCGGGGCCTCGCGCACCTCCGCCGCCGTGTGAAGGGCCGTGCCGGTCCGGGCGCGGCTGGGATTTCCCATCTCCTGCTTTCCCATTTCCCATCTCCCCCACTGCTTTATCTTCCCTGGAACTGTCCAGTGTGCGCCCTGTGTACCTTGTGCCCACACAGAAACAGCGGAGAAGGCGCGGCGCGAAGAGACCCGCTGGGGCCCTGCCTCCTCCAGCGGCGGCGGGGCGGCACCGGCCCTGTGCTCTCCTGCAGGCTCGCCTGGTGGAGATGCTTCAGTGAGCGCCTAGAGCAGTCACTCAAGCGAAGCAGCCTCCTCCAGCCAGCTTAGAAAGTGAGGAAACGTATCTCAGAAGAGAGGGCGGATGGATTGGGTGACGCCGCCGCCCCTGCTGCGCACCTGAGACTCCGGCAGCTCCGCAAGCCAGCACGGAAAGTCAGTGAAGGAAACCCCATTCGCTGCCCTGAGAGCACTCCTGCTGTCCCCTCTTCAGTGGATCTCAGTGAGATCCCCAAAGGGGAGGGGTCCCTGTGAGTGTGGACATTTCTCCAGCTTCTCAGGAGTGGAGGAGACGCAGTGCATTCAGCCCTGTGCTCAGCTCACGGGGAAAGGGCCGCTGCCATGAGGCGCTGGCCAGAGAGTGTGGTAGGGCACTGAGGCCCAAAGCCGCTTCATGTTTCATAGGGTGTGTTTGAACTAGAAGGGACGAGGTCTTCATGGACTTCAGTGAGGTCTCACTTTATTCAGTTCAGTCGCTCAGTCGTGTCCAACTCTTTGCGACCCCATGAACCACAGCACGCCAGGCCTCCCTGTCCACCACCAGTTCCTGGAGTTCACCCAGACTCATGTCCATCGAGTCAGTGATGCCACCATCTCATCCTCTGTCGCCCCCTTCTCCTCCTGCCTTCAATCTTCCCCAGGATCAGGGTGTTTTCCAATGAGTCAGTTCTTTGCATCAGGTGGCCAAACTATTGGAGTTTCAGCTTCAGCATCATTCCTTCCAATGAACACCCAGGAGTGATCTCCTTTAGGATGGACTGGTTGGATCTCCTTGCCGTCCAAGGGACTCTCAAGAGTCTTCTCCAACACCACAGTTCAAAAGCATCAATTCTTCTGCACTCAGCTTTCTACATAGTCCAACTCTCACATTCATACATGACCACTGGAAAAACCACAGCCTTGACTAGGCGGACCTTTGTTGGCAAAGTAATGTTTCTGCTTTTGAATATGCTGTCTAGGTTGGTCATAACTTTCCTTCCAAGGAGTAAGTGTCTTCTAATTTCATGGCTGCAGTCACCATCTGCAGTGATTTTGGAGCTCAAAAATAAAGTCTGACACTGTTTCCACTGTTGTCCCATCTATTTCCCATGAAGTGATGGGACCAGATGCCATGATCTTCGTTTTCTGAATGTTGAGCTTTAAGCCAGCTTTTCACTCTCCACTTTCACTTTCATCAAGAGGCTTTTGAGTTCCTCTTCACTTTCTGCCATAAGGGTGGTGTCATCTGCATATCTGAAGTTATTGATACTTCTACCAATCTTGTTTCCAGCTCGTGCTTCTTACAGCCCAGCATTTCTCATGATGTACTCTGCATGTAAGTTAGATAATTTCTTGTCAGTAAATAAAGCAAGACCTCAGTCCTTTGAAGGCTGGGGGGAAGAGTGAAAGTGTCGTGATGTGCGGGCTGTGAGGCTGGTGATAGCTGACGGTGAGCGGTGTGGGATTCGTGACCTCTGAAGAGGATTCAGCTTTGGGGCCAAGCACCAGGCTTGATCACTTGGGAGCTTTTGTGTAGCAGAGTTTTATTAAAGTTTCAAAATGGGCAGAAAGAGCTTCTGACCCAGATATCAGAGGGGGGATGGAGAGTGGCCCCTCAGTAGTGTCAGCAAGGGAGTTATATACTTTTTAATTAATTATTACAATAAATCAACAGAATGTCTCAAGTTTGTGAAAATTTTACCAGACCCACTCTCACAATTTGCATTTTCAGGCTTGATCACTTGGGAGCTTTTGTGTAGCAGAGTTTTATTAAAGTTTCAAAATGGGCAGAAAGAGCTTCTGACCCAGATATCAGAGGGGGGATGGAGAGTGGCCCCTCAGTAGTGTCAGCAAGGGAGTTATATACTTTTTAATTAATTATTACAATAAATCAACAGAATGTCTCAAGTTTGTGAAAATTTTACCAGACCCACTCCCACAATCTGCATTTTAGGATAAGGCTTAGAACTTAACACTAGAAAGATCCTACCAGACCCACTCCCATAATATGCATTCTAAGATATCAGGATTAGTCAGAACGTTTTCAGGAAGGAGAAACTGTCCTCAAGCAGGATATACTGTTGTTATGTAATCCTGAGTACAGAGTTTAAACTGAGTTGTTTCTTGTGTAATCATCAGTTTCAGACTTAAAGAAAAAAATGTTTTATGTGACTTAGACTAAGGAATATAGAGGAAAAAAAGGACGTCTGTCCTTTCCTCCTCCTTGGGAATTCCAGACTCCTGTCTGCTCCTCGAGAAACCCAGACCCCTTTCTCCCCCTCTTCGGGGACCCTGGACTTCTTATCAGCCTGCCTAGGGACTGACTCTGCTAGCTGAGGGAGCTCTAGAAAGAGCACCGTGTGGGGCTCGCAGGGCTGACCGCGAGGCCAGAGTCCTGCTGGAAGCAGCTGCGCCTCCCCTTTGTCCCTGAGAGGCGCGTGTGGTCAGGCGCGCGCCCAGCTCAGTGTCCGCCGCTGCTCCCCCGCCTCCTAAGGCCGCCTCCGCTTGGTGTGCATGGACCTGTTTCCACAGTGATGTGTGTGTCTGTCAGCTCTTCCTGCCCCCGTGTGCACACGTCCTCCATGCCCTGTAGCTGGGGAGCATACCCAGGTCACGGTGTGACTCGCACCGTCCCCACACGCTTCTTCCCACGACCCCCATCTCCACCTGCTGCTGACGGGCAGCTGTGCCTCCCAGCTCTGCCCCCTAAAGCGGCCAGTGCTGCGGGCACCACAGCTGAGCACAGAGAGGAAGAGACTGCTAGAGCTCGGGCTACGCTTCAGCTAGAAGGTGGCAGAGGAGGGCTTGCTGATGGCTCCTGTGTGGACCAACACCAGTGCCCCTGCTGAGCAGGATGGACTTGTGAGGGCCTGGCGCCCACGTGGACCAACACCAGAGCCCCTGCTGAGCAGGATGGACTCGTGAGGGCCTGGCGCCCACGTGGACCAACACCAGTGCCCCTGCTGAGCAGGATGGACTCGTGAGGGCCTGGCGCCCACGTGGACCAACACCAGTGTTCCCGCTGAGTGGGTGGACTCCTGAGGGCCTGGCGCCCATGCGCCTCCCCCAGCACATGGCCATGAGCACAAGTGGCTTGATGACGTATCTGGTCTTAACTAAGTCAGTACTTAAAAAGGAGACTCATGGTTTAAATGGATTCCTGCCAAGAAACAGCTCTTTAAGGTGACTTTAATGAGGCCAGCACAGCTGAGAACCAGGTCAGGGTAGAGCTGCTGCCTGGATCCATGGTGACATGACGAAGTTGTATGTCAACTTCATTTCTTCACATAAAATTGCATTCAGAAAATACTGTGCAGACAGTGGTACTGGCCCATAAAGTGAACAGAAGCATTTTAAACTTTAAGAAGTTATCTGTTCAGCTTTTTTGGTAGTTAAACTTTTATTTTCTAACCAAAACCTTAACTCTGATGTTGTAAGTGGGATCAAGAAAGGGAGGGCAGAAAGAACTCGGGAGTTGAGAGCAAACACACATGTCCTCACACACCCACAGCCCCGTCACACACCCCCCCACACACACACACCTGTGGGTGGGGAGAGCTGAGGTGAGCAGCTGTGGATCTGAGCAAAGACGCTGAATCCTGTACATCGGCACCATGATCATCACGCTAATGTGATGTGTGTGTGTTAAAGGGATTCTGGCAAACGTTCAGCATGATTCTTAGAGCAAAACAGAAGTTCAGTATTTGGGGCACTTCAGTCAGCACGCAGCACGGGTCGTGCTGACCACAGGACTTTATTCTGAGTTGCCACATCCTGTCCGTATGGAGTATTCTTATTGGGCCAGTCGCTGTCCTTAGTCCCGTTACCCGTGGACGGATGATGTGCAGGCCTGGCCTTTACCCAGTGGGTGGGGACATGCTCACTACAAAACCGAAGCATTGGTTTTGTACTTTTAATTTAATGGGATCATATGATAGAAACTGTGTCATTCACTGTGCATTGAAGAAGAAAGCAGATTGAGAACTGTTACTGAGCATGTGGAGGATTTATTCAGTGTGCAGACAGTGTGAACAGACCAGTGAGAAGAGAGGCTTCGGTTGAAATTGCAAGGTCCTCGAAGAGCCTCCTTGGTGGCTCCGTCAGTGAAGAATCCGCCTGCGGTGTGGGAGACCCGGTTCGATCCCTGAGTTGGGAAGATCCCCTGGAGGAGAGATTCTTGCCTTAGAGAATCCCATGGACAGAGGAGCCTGGTGGGCTACAGTCCACGGGTCACAAAGACTTGGACACAGCCAAGTGACCAAGCCCAGGGAAAAGGACTGTTTAGGAGGAAAACATCTCTCAGTTTTAGGGGACGATTTGAAGCATCAGTCTGAGCTGACAGGTGCCCTTCAGTCTTCACAGCTTTCACGTAGGAAGAGTCCCCTTGCCTCTTGGTTCCCATATTACTGAACCAGGTCCCAGGGTTGGAAGTTCCAGATTTATTTTTAGCTCAGTGTAACAGAGAACTTCCAAGTGCCAAGTAAGTGGATCCTTACTACTGATGAAAGTGTCTTAAAAAGAGTACATTTTGTTCAGATTTGTTCAGAAGTCTCCCGCTGTTCTGGGCAGAGAGGGCTCACTTTGAGAGGCTGTGGGGCCTGTGTGGGTGAGCGGTTCCCGGCCAGCAGGCCTGTCCGGGCCTGTGCTTCTCCCTTGCAGATGTCTCACTGTGGAGAAGGCCAAGCATCTGTCCAGCGTGTAGAGGACCTCCACATCCTCCCATTTTCAGCAGTTGCAGCTCATCTTGCTTTAGCCCTGACCCCAGCACGCTCTCCATCATCATGGAGGACGCCTCTGGCAGGGTGTGCCTCAGCTGTGACTACCTCACCGCGCAGTAATATCCTCAGGGGATAAGGACTCTTGGCTGCCAGGGTCCAGCCCCGGGGGATACAGGGTAATTTGAAGCAGGGACAGCGTGGCGAGGAAAAGCTTATTTATTTAAAAATACAAAGGATAGATTAGGAAAGAATAGTGTAGTAGGAAAATTTAGTGGAGAAAAGATGCTTAATAACTTGGTTTACATGGAAAACCAATAATGTTCCAAGACAAGGAACTTGCACCATCTACGTTGGGCCACTGGCGTCTGTTTGAATAGCAGGGGGTGCCCCACCTTGGGCTCCCTCTCGCGTGGATCTTAGAAGCTGGGGCAAGTGAGTAGACATGGCGCGCCTCCACCCTCGGATGGGAATTCAGCCAGAAAACAGAGTAAGAAAAGACACGGGGGAACCAGTCCAGTGACTGGCCCCTCTATTGTCCGGAAATGCCTTGTACACCCTTGATTTTACATAGAGACCAATGGGTAACACAAAACCACACAGCGTCAGCGGCCCTGACTCTTATCGAGACCCGGCTTTCTCTCTGCGTACCTACCTGTATACACAAGTCTTAGGTGATTTGCATCATCTTCTGGCCAGAAGGCCAATTGCTATTTTACGGCCCTTTTCTGATAAGGATTTGTCAACCAGGAGACTTATTTGTGTTGTTCTTCCCAAAGTCTGGTGCTGCTCTCAGAAAGCACTAAATAAAGTTACGTTCTTACATAGCAAGGACACAACAATTTATAACAAGGAAAAGGAGTACAGTGATTTTATAACAAAGAGAAAAGTAATTAACTCAAAAGTCTAGTGTTGCTAACATCAAAACTACTATATTCCTATTTCTGCATCCCAATTATATTGATTAATATCCTTCAGGTGCCTAAAAGATAAAGAATATGGAGGCCTGGCCACAGTCATTGACTCAACAGTGAAACCTGTCACCAGTACAATTTTTAGCTTTTTAGAAAAGGCTCTGTATCTCTAAGATGCTCTCAGCTTCGTGCCTCTCGCGGTTGGGGGCTGTAAACAGTTCACAAGCTGCAACAAGTCCGAGCAGACTGGTTAGGTAAGTTAGAAAGCCATCAAAGGGGTGTAAACTGAGACCTTCTTTTTATGTGCAGGAGACTGTTAACTGAAGCCCTGAGTTAACTTTTTCCAGAGAATGTCAGGAGAGTGGAAAACACAGTACAGTAAAGCAGGCAGACTCTGGTTTTGGGGGGTAGATGTTCAGGAAAACCCAGGGGGAACCCCTGAAGCCAGATCATGCCTTTGCGTGTTGTCGGGCTTCCTTCCTCATGACCTTTGCCACAGGCGAATTCCTCACACTGGCTCCCGGCACTTGGCTGTGAGTTTAGCCCCCTGCTTTGTTGAGGTGTGATTGCACACCCTGGCCACAGTCTTGACCGCCAGTCAGATCCGTCCACTCTTCCGCAAGCTCCTCCCACCTTCGTGCAGACCCCGTTCTCTCTCCTGGACCGTGCCCCTCTTTGCCCCTTCTCACGGCCCTGGAGCAGACCAGCGGGTGTCACCCTCCTGCCCGCCCCCCTCCCTGGGACGCGCCTACCTCTGCCCGAGGGGGTGGGGTGCTGCGAGGCCCCGCCCCCGCCTGCGGCCTGTGTTGCAAGACCCTCCTCCTCGCCCAGGGCCCACCCCTGCAGGCACCTCTCGCTCCCCAGGTGCCTCTGTTCCCCTCAGCGCTGTTCTGCTTCAGGATTTGTGCCCCGCCTGCTTCTCTCCCTGACTTCCCTGGTGGCTCCGACAGTAAAGCGCCTGCCCACAGTGCGGGAGACCCGGATTCGATCCCTGGGTGGGGAAGGTCCCTTGGAGAAAGAAATGGGAACCCACTCCAGAACTGTTGCCTGGAGAATCCCGTGGACAGAGGAGCCTGATAGGCTATAGTCCATGGGGTCACAAAGAGTCGGACGCGACTGAGCGACCTCACGCAGGGCTGCTCGCGACAAAGAAGCAGGCGACCTGGATCGCCTCTGTTACCAAGGTGACCGCCGCCTCCTGGTACAAAGGTTCCCGCTGTTTGCTGGGAGGACAGCCCTGACCTCTGGTGCTTTTAGCAGGATGACTCTGGGTTAGGGCTGCGTGCTCGGTAAATCTGCGCCCTGTGGGTCTGTGAGCCCAGGCTCCCTAGAACATGCCTGTGGGCTGCACAGCCCCCTGAGGCGGGACAGGGAGGCCCTCCGCCTCCTGAGGGCCCCGCTGTGTGAGCAGACCCTGGGTTTGCCCAGAGCCGGAGAGAGGAGGCAGGGACTGGAGGGCTGGTCGGGGCGGCTCGGCGCCCAAGTCCACTCCTGTCCCACCTCCTGAGGGCTACATCCTTGATGTCTGTAGAGAAGCCTGGTCCCAGGGGAGAGCCCCAATTCATGGCTGCAGTTCAGACATGGGATCGATGTCTTGACTCCACCCCTCGGTGTCCAGAGCCCCTGACACAGCTTGTCTCGGGAGCATGATGAATCCCTGCTGTCTGATGCGTGCCATCTACTGTTGCCTGGAGAATCCCGTGGACAGAGGAGCCTGATAGGCTATAGTCCATGGGGTCACAAAGAGTCGGACGCGACTGAGCGACCTCACGCAGGGCTGCTCGCGACAAAGAAGCAGGCGACCTGGATCGCCTCTGTTACCAAGGTGACCGCCGCCTCCTGGTACAAAGGTTCCCGCTGTTTGCTGGGAGGACAGCCCTGACCTCTGGTGCTTTTAGCAGGATGACTCTGGGTTAGGGCTGCGTGCTCGGTAAATCTGCGCCCTGTGGGTCTGTGAGCCCAGGCTCCCTAGAACATGCCTGTGGGCTGCACAGCCCCCTGAGGCGGGACAGGGAGGCCCTCCGCCTCCTGAGGGCCCCGCTGTGTGAGCAGACCCTGGGTTTGCCGAGAGCTGGGGAGAGGAGGCAGGGATTGGAGGGCTGGTTGGGGCAGCTCGGCACCCAAGTCCACTCCTATCCCACCTCCTGAGGGCTACATCCTTGACGTCCATAGAGAAGCCTGGTCCCAGGGAAGAGCCCCAATTCATGGGTGCAGTTTAGACATGGGATCGATGTCTTGACTCCACCCCTCGGTGTCCAGAGCCCCCGACACAGCTTGTCTCGGGAGCATGATGAATCCCTGCTGTCTGATGCGTGCCATGGGACACCTTGGGGTGGTCAGCTGGAATCAGTCTTTTCTGTAGCATTTTCCTTCATTTTGAGGCAATCTCTGTCACCTGTGTTCTTAGTTCCATACTTAAAATGAGATATAGTGTCAGCTGCTCATTCGTGTCTGACTCTGCGACCCCGTGGACTATAGCCTGCCAGGCTCCTCTGTCCATGGGATCCTCCAGGCCAGAATACTGACGTGGGTTGCCATTCCCTTCTTCAGGGGATCATCCTGACCCAGGATCAAACCCAGGTCTTCTGCGTTGCAGGCAGATTCTTTAGCATCTGAGCCACCAGGGGAGCCCAATGAAACGGGATACTCAGATGTAAAGAGACGTGCCCAGATCAGTAGTGACCGTGGCTGGAGCCAGGGGCCTTCCGTGCAGGGGTGAGCGGGTCACAGCGAACATGTAGGCTTGAGGGGTGACTGGGGCCTGGGGCTCTGGTGTCCCCCGGATCACACAGCCTCTGTGGTCCTGAGCGAGGACTCAGGAGATTCTTCCAGAAGAGTCCTCGTCCACCCTCATGTGAACTGCTGGTGCAGGCTTCACTGTCTCTTTTGAGTCTGATTTGTCACTGGCACACAAAGATGCTCTGATGTTTTCCGGAGATGAAGGCTCGCAGGCGTGCTGGCAGCCTCGGGACGCACTTCTGTTGAGTGACCTCTCCTTATGTGCAGTCGTCGGTCCCGACGACTCAGCCAAAAGTGTGTGGGGAAGGTGTTGGGTTAGATGGAGACCGATCTGGAATTGTGCTGCCGTTTCCTGCTGGAAGCAGCTATGCCGATGTGGATGTGCTGGGCATGAAAACTGAACAATAGTTGCTTCTATTTATCAGCAACAGTTCACTCTGTATAGAAAGCTGCCTTCTCCGGACCACGTCTTGGCCTCCCTACTGCTGTTTCCTTGCTTGGCAAGCTCTGTGTTATGCAGACTTCAAGAAAGATGGAAATTTCTCAAGTGTGGGTGGTCTTGTTTCAGACAGATAGAACATTGTTAAATTATTACCCTACAGTTTAAAACCAGAGCGTAGTTGTTTTAAGCTATGTTAAACACATCTGGATAACAGTTAATAAGTCTCATTTCCAAGGATAAGGTGAACTACTGGAAAATATCGTATTGCTTTTAAATTCTGCCTTTGCTCTCTGTGATTTACGTCAGATTATAAAAGAAAGGAAGAAAAAAGAACTTCTGATGGATGAGTCTGCTTTTTCCCCTGTTGCTCAATTTAAGAATTTGAAATAGTTCATGGTCTCCTGTACGACTCTCTTGCTTTTAGTTGTTAGACCCAAGGAAATTTAACTTAAAGTAAAAAAGTCTTTGCGCTTTAAAGAAAATAATGGAAAGAGATGGTGGTGGTGGTCTAGTTGCTTAGTCGTGTCCGACTCTTTGCGACCCTGTGGACTGTAGCCCACCAGACTCCTCTGTCTGTGGGATTCTCCAGGCCAGAATACTGGAGTAGGTAACCTTTCCCTTCTTCAGGACGTCTTCCCAACCCAGGGATTGAACCAGGTCTCCCGCACTACAAGTGGATTCTGTACCAGCTGAGCCCCTAGGGAAGCCTCAGTACTGGAGTGGGTAGCCTATCCCTTCTCCAGGGGAACTTTGCAACCCAGGAATCGAACTGGGGTCTCCTGCATTGCAGGTGAGTTCTTTACTGCTGAGCCGCCTGGGAAGCCCATGAGAAGGGCACAGGGGCACTGCGGCGTCCGTCAGCTTGGCATGCAGGAGACCTGGGCTCAGACTTCAGTTCTGAGCAGAGTCTATCTGCCTCACCCCTAGCTCTGCACGACCGATGGGAATGCATTAGCTCAGTCCTGCCAGCTGTGGCATTCCATTTGTAGCCTGAAGAAAACAGGAGATTTACTGAAAACTACAGAGCTAGTTCCCGGCAGAGCACGTGCGGTAGAGGCCTCTAGAACCCTCGACAGGTGCTTCTCCACAGTACGGCAGCCTCTCGGGGCAATTCAGAGCGTTACCTGTGTGTGCTTAGCTACCTTAATTTTTAGGCAAGTCATCTTGTAAAAGTATACTTTAAATTATGTATCCAGATGTTAGAATACATGAAGTTATCAAGGGTTCAACTTACGATAAGAGCTAAAACTGATGAAGAAAAAGGAGAGAAGACTCAAATTACTGAAGTCAGAAGTGGAAGTGGAGACATCTCTGCCTGCCTTACAATGAGCTGCTGAATCATAGTAACGCATGTACCTCGGCTGAAATGGAAACACTCCTAGAAAAGTACAAATTAGTGAAACTTACTCAAGAATCAGTTCAGTTCAGTCACTCAGTCGTGTCCGACTCTTTGCGACCCCATGAATCGCAGCACGCCAGGCCTCCCTGTCCATCACCATCTCCCGGAGTTCACTCAGACTCACAGCCATCAAGTCCGTGATGCCATCCAGCCATCTCATCCTCGGTCGTCCCCTTCTCCTCCTGCCCCCAATCCCTCCCAGCATCAAAGTCTTTTCCA
>SJYC01115347.1:0-37553 GCA_006408675.1 Madoqua kirkii | reverse complement strand
GGCGTGCTGCAGTCCATGGGGTCGCCAAGAATTGGACATGACTGAGTGACTGAACTAAACTGAATGAGGTGTTTAATTTATAGTACTTAGCACATATAAGCATTAATTAAATTAAAACAATTATTTTTAATTATATATATTCAGCACTGGACTAGATACTAAGAAATACAGATATGAGTAAGATAGAGTCCTTGAGTAGAATAAGGTTCTAGAGTGTTGAGTCCAAACTAAACTTTTTTTCCTCTAAGAGTTTCAGGATTAATAGAAGCATAAAGGTTAAATCCAAGCTTGAAATGCACAAAGAAAAATAAGTACATTTTTGTTTTAGCAATATTAGGAAAAACTTTAGTGGAAATTGAAATGGAGAAATCGAATTTGAAAATGTAGTCTGGTCCACAATATGTGTTTCTCCAACTATAATGGCCTTACGAGACATGAAAATAGGGGGAAAATGTCACCATTATGAAGAAGTCATGTTTCTTCTTTAAACGTTTGACACTCAGTATGTGTTCCTTGACCAGGAGTGTAGCATCAGTTGGAAGCTGAAAAGACACATAGAATGTTGTGCCTACTCTAGACCTAATGACTCAGAATTTGGTTATTATTAATCACAAGACCCCTAAATTACTACTCTACATATTAAAGCTTAAAAAACATTGTTTTTAGGTTTCTTAGGCAAATAATGCCAATGAGTGAGCGTGAATTATTTATATCCTTTGGTGTGGGAGGAAAAAGCTCTCATATCAATGACTGTGATAGAAATTTGGTGAATTTTAAGAAAACTCGTATCTGCCTGCATCTGTGGTTCCTTTTTTAGAACAGTCCATGTCAGACTGACTTTCTTTTCAGCTCATGGCTGGTTGCCTGGCTCCCATGGTTTCCTCAATTTGTTGAAAGAATAGAATTCAGGTACTTGACTCGATGGACATGAGTCTGAGTGAACTCTGGGAGTTGGTGATGGACATGGAGGCCTGGCGTGCTGCGATTCATGGGGTCGCAAAGAGTCGGACACGACTGAGCCACTGAACTGAACTGAACTGACCACACGTGTGCTGTGGTGGGCTGTGCTTAGTCGTTCAGTTGTATCTGACTCTTTGTGACCCCATGGACTGTAGCCTGCCAGGCTCCTCTGTCCATGGGGATTCTCTAGGCAAGAATACTGGAGTGAGTTGCCATTTCTTCCTCCAGGGGATCTTCCCAACCCAGGGATTGAACCCAGGTCTCCCACATTGCGGGTGGATTCTTTACTGTCTGAATCACCAGGGAACCCCAAGAATACTGGAGTGGGTAGCCTAACCCTTCTCCAGGGCACCACATATACAAAAGGGTAACTATGTGAGGAAATGATATGTTAATTAGCTCAACCATGGCAATCATTTTACTATATACATGTATGTGAAATCATTGTGTTATACATCTTAATTATATATAATTGTTAAAAAGCAGTTCCTCTGACTTAGAATTCCATTCCTATCTCAATTATTGGCTCAGCTCCTACTAGCCCTGTTCTTACTTCTAATAGTATTTCACTGTGTGTGTGTCTGTGTGTGTACTTCTAGTATTCACTTTGGAGCCAGCTTCCAGACACACTGAACTGCTGCTTAAGTGTCCAAAAACTCTTTCCAGGGAACTACTGTTCTGCTGTTATCATTTTTACTACAAATTGCATAGATTTTGAAGAGTTTCTTCTTTATCTTATATCCTCCCAAAGCCCTGTTGTTTTTAAGGCACTGTTTTCCAGAATTTGAGTTTTCCCACAAATATATATATCACATTATGGGAGAAATACTTGTCTAAGAAAGAGGAGGAAACTGTCAGTTATGGGATAGGGTAACCTGAGGAGTGTGGGAAAAGAATAAGAGCGCCAGTGGGGGCATTATTTTTAAAAAACTGAAGAAAATCTTCCTCTTCTAAGGCAGGTGGAGATGGCAGGAGATGTACATGGACATGAGTTCGGAAGCAGAAAGGTAGAAGGCAGGGGCTTCTACTTTCTCAATGAAGGCATTCATTAACTTATAAGGTGGAAAAGATTGGTTGTTGGTCTTAAGAAAAGTGATAGATATTTAGAACAACTGTTAGGGGAAATGAGCGAGATGAGAGGAAGCAAGTCCAATCATTGTTGAGTAGATTTGAGAGCTTCATTGACCTTGTGAAACATGTTTTTTAAAACAATACCGATTAGTTTTATAATTTTCTTTCACAATTTGGAAAGATACTACAGGAGTCAAAAGAAATTGTCTAGAAATTCAGTATGGAGAAATGGCAAATTGAATAAAACATAAGGATAAAAGTGGTAATGGAGTTATGCTATTTACACTAGTAGGTGACATGACCGGCTTTGCTGGACATGCCAAGTAGAAAATAAACCATGTCTAGAAAGGCACAATGGACTAAAGGTGCCAAGTACAACAAACATGGTCAGATCAAAGTAAGGGAGAGAGGTAAGTCTGGGCTGGGATGGGATGATGGGCTTTAGGATTGAGGTGGAGAACAGGTTCAGAAAATGTTGAGGACAAGGATTGACTTGTTTGACAAAGATAAAAGATTAAATAATGTTCACTGAAAGGGCAGTGCAAAAGGAAAAGGTGGTTCTGGGGAGTATGAATTTAAGGAGTGTTTTATTTATTAGTGATGAGTTGGACACTGCTTTGATAGGGATATTCATTTTCATCTGAAATATAATGTGCTTTAGTTCACTTCAAACAATGATCTTAACTCTTAGATTGAACTAGATGAAATTGCCATTTTCATAGGTAAAAATGATCACTTATAAACAAGTTCATCTGGTTCAAAGAATGGGTTGAATAATATGAGCAGCTACCAGCCTATTAGTGTTTTCTCTTGGCCAGAAACTGTCATCTTGGCCCTTTTGATTTTGCCTTGCATCTGCCTTTCATGGAGGTGGCATGTGATTAATATCCAGCAATGGAGAACTGAAAAATTAAAATCTAAAATGTGTTCCTAAAGCAAAAAATTTATCATGGCTGTCCCATATTCAAATTTCTGTAGAGACCATACTGAGTACATTTACAAGGATTATCTTGTTTAATGTTTCCAACAATTCTATAAGGCAGGAGCAGCTCCTCTATTTATCATTTCTAAAGAAAACAAGTACAGAAAGTCTTGGTCATTTGTTCAAGGTCACACACAGAATAGTGACCTTGGAGTCGGGATTTAAGCCTACGAGGCTTGTATACTGAACATGGACATAAATCTACATGTTGGATCATTGCAAAATATTTGTTTTAACCAAAATTCCTACCTGATGGTCCAAATTCATTTTGCTTGTTTCCAAGTACAAACTCGGGAGTGAGATGAATATATTCTCCTTTTTCTTCACAGGCTGTGAATTGCTTAGTATATGGTTCATATCTACCTGGGAGTATAGGTGGAGCAACTCTAACATCAGCCTGAGAATGTTTAAAAAGGTGTTTAAAAGATCAGAATAGAAATTATAACATTTGGCTGAAAAATTCTGAAATGATTAATTAACATCAAATTTGAGAAGCAGCAGAGAAAATATTTTTAAGAGATGCTTTTTGATTCTTACATGTTTGTAGCTTTCATGTTTTGGCCTCTTGTATTGAGGGATATTCTTCCAGTTCTCTGGAATTAATATTGATACATTTTGGAAAAAAAATCTGTTTTCCGTGGCTTCAAACAGGTAAGTAGATGCATCAATCACCATGTTCTGTTATTATAGGAAAAAAGAGAAGTTAGGCTGGCCAAGGGACAGTAGGCTAAATGAACAGGCATTCATCACAGGCATTTCTCACCTTTAGTCATTACAAAAAAAGCAGCTGACTGGTGACTAGGGTTTCTGATTTAAAAATCAAAATCTGTCATCTGTCAGTTCAAAATTATGACTTAATTTGCACATTTAACGGCTTTCAGTCTTCTATAATCCTACATCAAAAGGCAAATACTTATGTTTGCATTATGAGGAATTGATTAGTATGGTAAAGGGCATGGACTTTGGAAGCAGCTAACTTGGTTTTAATGCTAGCTTAAGCCTCTTGCTATTAAAATTTGACTGGTTTATGTGACTACTTTGAATCTCAGCCTTCTTATCTATTTAATATGCTCTTAAAACCTATCTTTAAGGATGGCATAAACATGAAATGAGTTATAAATAAGTGTTCTACACAGGAAGTCATAAAACTCATTGATATCATCACTATTATAATTACTAGTAAGGACCAGCCTTACCTGATGCAAAGTGAGAAAAACAGTTTATATGGATGAGTCTAGAAGAAGCTTTCACTGCCTCCCAGGAGAGGCAGTTGGATTGGGAGCACAGGGAGTGGAGTAATGGAAAAGTTCATAGGAGAGGCAGAGATTTTTTAGGCAGAGCTTCTTGCTCTGCCATCAAGGTATTATAACATTTGGCTGAAAAATTCTGAAATGATTAATTAACATCAAATTTGAGAAGCAGCAGAGAAAATATTTTTAAGAGATGCTTTTTGATTCTTACATGTTTGTAGCTTTCATGTTTTGGCCTCTTGTATTGAGGGATATTCTTCCAGTTCTCTGGAATTAATATTGATACATTTTGGAAAAAAAATCTGTTTTCCGTGGCTTCAAACAGGTAAGTAGATGCATCAATCACCATGTTCTGTTATTATAGGAAAAAAGAGAAGTTAGGCTGGCCAAGGGACAGTAGGCTAAATGAACAGGCATTCATCACAGGCATTTCTCACCTTTAGTCATTACAAAAAAAGCAGCTGACTGGTGACTAGGGTTTCTGATTTAAAAATCAAAATCTGTCATCTGTCAGTTCAAAATTATGACTTAATTTGCACATTTAACGGCTTTCAGTCTTCTATAATCCTACATCAAAAGGCAAATACTTATGTTTGCATTATGAGGAATTGATTAGTATGGTAAAGGGCATGGACTTTGGAAGCAGCTAACTTGGTTTTAATGCTAGCTTAAGCCTCTTGCTATTAAAATTTGACTGGTTTATGTGACTACTTTGAATCTCAGCCTTCTTATCTATTTAATATGCTCTTAAAACCTATCTTTAAGGATGGCATAAACATGAAATGAGTTATAAATAAGTGTTCTACACAGGAAGTCATAAAACTCATTGATATCATCACTATTATAATTACTAGTAAGGACCAGCCTTACCTGATGCAAAGTGAGAAAAACAGTTTATATGGATGAGTCATAGAAGAAGCTTTCACTGCCTCCCAGGAGAGGCAGTTGGATTGGGAGCACAGGGAGTGGAGTAATGGAAAAGTTCATAGGAGAGGCAGAGATTTTTTAGGCAGAGCTTCTTGCTCTGCCATCAAGGTGAAAATAATATATATTATATATTGTTAGTATCCCAAACCCAAAGATGTTAGGATTAATAAAAGAAGTAGTAAATCCCATGGACAGAGGAGCCTGGTGGGCTGCAGTCCATGGGGTCGTGAAGAGTCGGACACGATTGAGCGATTTCACTTTCACTTTTCGCTCTCATGCACTGAAGAAGGAAATGGCAACCCACTCCAGTGTCCTTGGCTGGAGAATCCCAGGAACTGGGGAGCATGGTGGGCTGCCGTCTATGGGGTCGCACAGAGTCGGACACGACTGAAGTGACTTAGCAGCAGCAGTTCCTCAAAAGAGCTTATTATCTAGTGGAAGAAATAGATGGTTGAAAGGTTCTTTGGTGATGTATTCTACATGATCAAATCCACTGAAAAATTGAGGAATACTGGCTTCTGGATGATGATGTTACCCTATTGATGTTGCTGGCAAACAGCACAGTCTACAGTGTTTTTTTATTTGAAAATATCTCCTCCTTTTCAATTTTTCCTGACCTAAGACCAGAATATAACTCTTCTTCAGAAATTCCGAGGATTTCTTCCTTTTTCTCCGGAAGATGGTCTATTGCGCTGTTAGTGTACTGAAGAGGTCATTAAAGTGATTAGGCTCAGAGCAGGGATCAGCCAGATCCCTGAGTACAGAGAATATAGAGAACTGAAGAGTATAGAGAATCCCGAGAAGCCAGAGTACAGACAAGTGAAGACCAGAGGACTGGCTGGCATGTGACAAGGTCTTTACTGAGCTCCCAGAGTAGGCTGGAGGTTACTTTTCAATTGATTATAGTCACATTTTTCCAAGTATTCAAGCAAAAATGTATGAAGTTTCTGACTCCTACTTTCCCTCAGCCCTTCTCCATCTCACACATCTACACTATCAGCAAATTTCTCCATAATATCTCAGAAAATGTCCAGGATCACAGCACACTAATGATCTCTCCCACAATATCTCCATTCCTATTCACCATCACTTTTCATCTGCTGCAGCTTCCTGCTAATGTCCCTTGACACCTGTATGCTCGCAGCTTATACAGGATGGGTGATCAGTGGAAGCCCTGTAGAGAGTGTCCTCAATGCTGCCATCAGGGTGATCTCAGAATAAGCAAGACAGAGCACACCCGACCTCTGCTCAGAGCCTTCTGTGGATCTCATGTCACTCGAAGGAAAAGCCCAGATCTTTCCAGTGGTCTGGGCCCTGCGACCTCTCCAACTTCAGCTCTCCTCAGTCTTCCTCCTGCTCATTCCCAGTTGTTTCCTTGGTCACATCAAACACGCTGTCACCTCCATGCCACTGCAACTGCTGTCCCCTCTCCAGATTTTCAGTGACTCTTTCCTCACAAATCTCAGGCCTCTGCCCAGATATCACATCTAGTGAGACATTTCCTGACCACCTGCATGAAACAGTAACCCACATTCTCTCCCTACCCCGGCTCTACAAAGACTGCCTGTAGAGTCTTTGCTGATATATTTTACTACATGGCAACTTAGTACTACAGACTTGTTTACACTGATTTTTAAAAAAAAATTATCTGTATCATCTGAAGAGAGTATACACTGAAAGAGATCAGGAGCTTTAAGAAAATTCACTGCTTTCTCGCCTGGAATGCCATAAGCAAGCATTCAATAAATCATTGTTTAAAGAACAGACAAGTCCAATTGCTAATTTACAGATAGGAAACAGAGGATCACATGTGCTGATAACCAGCAAGCAAACTGGGTTCTGAGCCTGGAATCAGTCAGAAGCTAGGGTACAGAAAACTGAAGATCCAGAGGACTGGCTAGGAGTTTGGAAGAGGACTTCAGAGATCTCCTTAATTAGACTGAAGATTACTCCATCACTGGCCTAAAGCAGATGAAATAATTTTCTACCTAAGTAAGTTCCCCAAGAATGTCTCTCCTCTCCTTTTGTTTTGGATCTCATTTAGATCTTAATCAGTTGTTTTCTGCTTAGAGTGATGACTCTCTCTGTCCCTTTGAGTGTATCTGGCATATAGTAAATTGATTTGCAGTACAGTTTGGGAAAATAAGATCACTGCATACAGTTTTGTGGGCTGCAAATTACACAAGTCCACAGGATTCGATTTATTTTATAGTCTTGTAATGCTATGTAGCTGTCTTGGGTACTGGTATGTTTATAAAGTCATGGAGGGATTTCAAATACCCTATATCTGATGACAGTGATAGCTTGGGGCCTGCTGGGGTGGCTAATAATGATTCTCAGAGGCTTCCATGCAGAATTTTATAATATGCCATCTAAATTCCTTCTCAGAATCACTGTAATATCCTAGTTGGATCAAAGAAGATTCTTCAACCCAAAAGACACATGAATAAAAGGAATAAGGAAAGCTGACAATTGAAGCTCAGGTGATAAATTATGAATCAATTAAACATATCTTACTATGGTCAGATAGTATCCCAAGAATAAGAGTATGTTCACTGTTTACCCTTTACAAAAAGAGCGATTTTTGTTGTCTTATATAAACTGGATTTCAAATCCAGATCTATCAGCCTTCAAAACCCATGTGGAGGATCTCAGCTCTGACTGCACTATTTAACTTGACCTTGGGAAAATTATTTCCTTTTCCAAATCCCAGTTTTCCCTCCTATATAATGTGGATGAGAGTATTTCACAAGTTTGTCTGAAAATATCAATGTAAGGACTTTGTAGAAGACTCAGAGAATGCCAGAAAACATTCTTATAATCTGAGAATGTCTGCTAAACATTGAACTTTTACATTCAATAGAGAACCATTTTAACAAATGTTTTGCCCCTACAAACAATTCTTCCAAATACTGTTTCCTGAGCTTCAGTTAGTTTTGATACTGATCAACTAGATACTAAAAAGCTATCACTCACAATCAACTATATTAACTGCTACTCAAGCCTGTGTTCATCAGTAAATTAATTTTCCTGGAATTCAAAATGTTCCAGTAAGTAAATATGCTGTGCTTAAGATTATACAGAATGAATGATAAATGGTAGCCACAATATCACCTGCTCACCATTCATGTCAAGCTCATCGGCTTCTGATGGATAAGAACACCCATGGGGAAAGCAGAAAGTGAGAACTTAAGGAAACAATAGTGATGGAGTTAAATACAAGGAGTTGGTAAATGTTGAGGTGAGTGACAGGGAGAATTAATTTACACAGCTGTAGCACCAGTCTCTTTATTACTTGGAATGTTAAAGTTGGATGAAACAATAGATATGAGAGTCTTGGGTTCAGTCTTGGAAACTTTCTCTTGTCTACCCACTCTTCCGAGTGAACTCAGTTACTCTCATGGCTTGAAATCTCATCTACACACTGATGACTCCCAAGTTATTATCTCTCCCTAGATTTCCTCCTTGAATTCAGATTCATATCTGCAGCCATATGGATATCTAATGGGCTTCCCAGGTGGCGCTAGTGGTAAAGAACCTGCCTGTCAATACAGGAGCCATAAAAGACTCAGGTTAGATCCCTGGGTCGAGAAGACCCCTAGAGAAAGAAATGGCAAAAGCATCTCAAATTCGAAATTTTTCAAACTAACTTCTGATCTCCCAGGTGCCGAATTTTCTACACTTAAGTCTTTCCCTTCTCAATCAGTGATAATACCACCCTTCCAAGTGTTCAGACCAAAACCCTTGAAGTCTTCTGTGACTTATTTTTCCTCTTCCCTTCCCCTACCCCACACATCTGAATCATTAGCAAACTTGTCTTTGATAAGCTCATGGCAAAGAACACGTTCAGGATCACACCACATTAATGATGTCTACTACAATATCCCTGTTCATAGTCGCTGTCATTTATCACTCCCAACAGTTCCCTACAGAGTATCCCCCAATACTTCTGTGTTCTAACAGAGCTTATACAAGATGAGTGATATGGGAAAACCCTCTACAGTGTTTCATCAACACTGCAGACAGAATGAGTCCAGAACCAGCACAAGCCAGCACACCTCTCCTCTTCTATGGATTCTGATTCACTCAGAGTGAAAGTCCAGATCTTTCCAGGGGTCTGGGCCCTGCTACCTCACCACCTCAGCTCTCCCCCCTCTTCCTCCCTTGGCCACATCAAGCATATTGTCATCTCTACGCTGCTGCGCCTAGTGTCCACTCCCAGGGTTTTCAGTGGGCTCTCCCCTCACTCATCTCAGGTCTCCACCCAGATATTATGTCTAGTGAGACATTCCCTGACTACCCTGCATGAAACAGTAACCTGCATTCTCCCCTTATCCTGGCCCCACCATCACTGCCTATCCCCTCTGCCAGTTTATTTTACTGCATAGCAACTTACTACCATGAACCTGCTATACATTGACATGTTTTTATTATCTGTATCCTCTGAAGAAAATATATACTTCATTAGACCAACAGTTTTAAAAAGATCCACTGCTCTCTCTCCTGTCATGCCATAGCAAGCATTCAGCAAATCATTGTTTAAAGAGCATACAAATCCATTTGCTAACTTACAGATGGAGAAACAGAGGATCAGGGAGGCCCCAGGCCTTGTCTTTGATCTTATGATGGGACAGGGTAGAACCTTGTCTGGAACCTTCAGTTTCCACTGCCCATTCCAGCGTTATTTTCTTTTTCTTACTGCACCTTGGTGCTTTTAAACTTCCTGGAGTACTGAGAAGTTTCCATTGCAGTTATTAACTACTATATATATATATATTTCTCATCAATTTAAATAGAAGAAATCCCATTACTTTCTTACCTGTATCTTTTCAATTAGTGTTTCATTTTCTGGCACAGCGGGGTCTATAGCAATGATAATTCCCTCATAGCCATTGTTATTCAGCCGAACAAGGGAAGTATTGGACCCCTGCAGCAGGTATAGCATTAAGAGGAAGACAAAACTTCTGAATAACCCCATTGTTCCTCTTGAGTTGGTCCAGGCCCCAGTGTTGTTGAAGGGGCATTTCTTTCACCTTTAATCTCTCGTATATATATATATATATATATATACTCCTGAATATTATCAATGTTGGCTAGTTATGGGACTTCGACTGTATAAAGGTCAAAGTTAGATATGTGAGAAAATATTTGACTTCAGATTACACAATTGTTTTATTGTATGTTACTGTAAAGTGACCTGAATCATAGATGAGTTCAGAACGTTTTGTAAAATACATTGCACATGTTCCTTTTGGGACATATTTTCTATGCTTTCTAATTCTGGCTAATTTCCTCAGTATAGACATATACTTTGTATTTTCTGAAGAGTTCAATGTGACAATAAATAAAATTTCATCATGATATTAATAGAAAAAATGCTAATTTTGTTATTCAGTTTTACAGTGATTTAATTATTATTTAGATTATTTACTAACAGTAAAAAATAATAGAAGAGAATGTTAAGATTACTAAATGTAAATAATGTCAAATTAGGTAAGATGGCTTTGAAAATTATAAGTATTTTAAAGACAGATAAATTAAGGGAAATTTAATAAAGTTATTAAAGTTTTTAAAGCCTTGTCTGGTAAAGAATGCATAGAATTTGTTTTTAATCAATTATGTAAAAAAAGAATGGCATATGTTGGTTATCATTGAGGCAGAGTGAATCATCTTAATAGTTAATATTTATTCAGTACTTATCAGGGCAGAGATTCTTTCACTTACTCCTTACTGCAACTCTGTAACATAAGTATGAATATTATTTTCATTTATACCTTGCCAAGATCACATAGCTAGTGAATGGCAGAGTCAGTATTTGAACCCAATATTCTTACTCCAGATTATAATGAGAGTTAAGTATATCTAGTCTTAAAGAAAAGGAGCCAGGACTCATCAGAAATCCAGAAGAGAACTGAAAATAAAATAATAAAAATATCTTTAAATTAAGAGCTTAAATAGGAGGATACCTGTGAAAAAGCAAAAGATTTTTTATCAAGATAGAAGTTTTATCATATGTGTTCAGATTCCAACCTCTTAGGGAGCATCTCACACCCTCCTTCCATTCATTCAGGAAAATTATGGAATAACTTTACATTTATAGAATTAATATTTTATGCAAGATACAGGGTGGAGCTGCTATACTAGCCACTACAGGTGAATTGTGATTACCTGGAGGGATTAGGCTGCTGCTGCTAAGTCGCTTCAGTCATGTCCGACTCTGCGCGACCCCACAGATGGCAACCCACCAGGCTCCGCCGTCCCTGGGATTCTCCAGGCAAGAACACTGACTGGAGTGGGTTGCCATTTCCTTCTCTAGTGCATGAAAGTGAAAAGTGAAAGTGAAGTCGCTCAGTCGTGTCCGATTTGGTATTGACAAATATATACTAGGCAGTCTTTCTGGTTTCCTCACTGACCTCACTTCCTACTTCCCCCTGCCTCTCCCTGAACTCCAGCTTAGGGGCTTCAAGCACACCGAGCAAGGTCTCATCCCATAGAATGCTCAAGAAACTGATTATAACTGATGGACTGACTGAATTAGTGAAGGACCACCATTTTAACCCCAAATAACAACATATCACAACGCATAAACAGGAACTCATCTGAAGTCTCTGAAATGTTGGAGAAACCTGGGAGTTCAAATCCTCCCTAGCGTTTAGGGGATATATAGTTTATTTTTAGGAGAGGCCATCGCTCCCTCAATAAAATCAGGAAACTCTTGGCTAGAATGTTGGAAAATAGATCCTTCATCTTTGCCAGAGGTGTTAGGAAAAGCTCTCTTCAAGTACTAGATACATGATGTTCCATGAAAATAGACAATATTTATCACATTCTCCTTTTACTTGTTCCTGGAAGCCCAGAAAAGAGTGATGCTTTGTGGAGCCTGAACAGGGACCACTGTGGAAATGAAGATGATTTTATGCCCTGAATTATTTTTCCATATATCTCCTTTGCTGAGTTTCTAATGCTAGTTGTAAAGAGGGAATGATAATTGTAAAGATGGTATCTCAGAGCTATCCCCTTCCATAGTCTGCCTCTTCCGGATTCTTAGTTGGTTGGTCCAGCTTCAAAGGTCTCCAATAACTCAACCTCATGTGGGCTTTAGAGGCAGAGACTGGCTGGTCAAAAATCAGAAAAGGCCATGATAAATGGGTCTAAATCAAATCATGCTTAGGGAATGAAGCTAACTTATAGGACACTTAGAAGGGTTGGATTTCCTTGTCTATTACTGAACCAAGGAGCTTAGAAAAAATTTAGTTGTTACTCAACATAACAAAGAGTTGAACACGACTTAGCCACTGAGCAACAACAACAACAACAACAGAGCAAAACCTATGACCTCACAGCTGTTATTGTTACAGTGACACCAAGTACTGTTCTCTTTTCTTCAAGCGAGTTGATTTAAAGATATATTAAGAAAATGTAGAATGGGTACATGAACATGGTAACAGAGTCTGACATGACTGAGTGACTTCACTTTTCACTTTCAGGTTGATATATGCCATATTAAAAACTGTTAAAAAATTTCAAATATAATTACTATGAATTGTTTTTATATAATACTTTTATTATGCAGGAAAAACTTTATTCAGCTTCAAAATACAGGGTTTTATTAAGTTTAGTTTTCACATAATAACCCAAAGGGGAAACAGTTGGTAGAATTTGATTAATAATAGATTCCAATGGGTAGCAGTTTTTATTATATAGTATCAATATTTGAGTGAGCATTTAGAAACCTTACATTTACTGTGCTAATAATTCCCTATTCTACTCTCTTTCTGTCCCAAGTAAGCATTTTTTTGGCTGCCATAAATCATGGTGAATTCACATTTGAATGAGTAACACTGTTTTCCAAGAGCCATAAAGCAAACAAACAAACATGTTTCTCCTTGCTATTTTACATTTATCAAAAATAGCAGAAGTCCCTTACACTCCTCGCAGGGGGAATCAATATGCCAAGTTAAGAAAACAAGATATTAATTTATGTTCTTTTTTTTCTTTTTAACATTCCATCCCAGATTCTCCTCTTTTTTGGGAATTCAGGTGAGTAACACTGAATTCCCCAGGGAGAGTCAGATTTCTGATTGCCATAGTGGCACAGGATCTCTTGTCAAGGGATCTTTAAATCCTGGGTCGGTCACATGGTAAGACAGTAACAGCCAGTTTCTTCCCTTATGAAAAGAGGATTTGGATTGGCATTATTGAGGCAGGCATATGGTCTATGATTTCACTTTTGGTTTCCTTTGAAGGAATGAGTTTGTAATATCTTTATTTTTAAAAAATGAAAAGAGTTTCTTTCTGAATTGTAAAACTGAGTTACTCCCCTTTAAGAAATTTCCTGAAGGTAATGAGTTCTCCACTAATAACACAGAATTTAGAGTATAAATAAGTTGGAATTCCTCCTTTGATATTGTTTTTTCCTCCTTTTGTGGATCTTCCTGTGTTATTGGAAGTGTGGATCGCACTGTGTATATTCTGTTCTAGATTACTTGTGCTAAGCACACATTGGTCAGAATCCTTTCCTGCCTTCTAGAGCCAGATCTGGAAATCAATCTCTCTTTCTCTACTGCTAGCACACAATTTATGAGAGCTTGTGGTTCCCTCTGTACCTAATTAGATAAGTACCTGCTTTTCAAACTATGTTTTGGAATAATAGAGGGAGTATGTTTCTGAGTTCTAGACTGGAAAGAAGCATTAGAAATCCCAACTGTTTCTTAAGGTCATATTTCTTAATACAGTTTTGCCATTGACCTAGCCAATATTTTGATTTTCTAACTCCTATACCCGTTTCCAAATTAGTTCCAACTTCTGAAAAGGAAATGGCTGTGTCTGTTTTTTTATATGTCTGTGACTTCAAAGCCCAAAGTATTAGTTAAACAGGAAACTGTATAAATCACATATTTATAGTTTCTTGGAACATCCCACCAATAAGGGTTTCCTATTGGCCCTTTTTCCTACTTAGTGACCAGCTTTCCCCCTTTTTTTCTCATTCTCTGCTTATTCTCACTTTTTCCTTTCAGGACTGTTAAATTCCTGGAACTGCAAATATTTTTCTCTTTTCTACAAAAGTAGTACTTTAGCTGTCTCCTGCTGCTGCTCCCAATCTTGCACATTTAAGTCTGTTAAGGATGAATGAGTGAGTGGTAGTCACTCACTCAGTCACGTTCAGCTCTTTGCAACCCAGTGGACTGTAGCTTGCTAGGCCCCTCTGTCCATGGGATTCTCCAGGTAAGAATACTGGAGTGGGTTGCCATGTAAGAGCTATACAGTCTTATATAAATGAAACGAAGTCTACTTTCCAACAGGCTCTTCATGTGGGGATAGACAGCCAGAAAGTGAAAGTGAAGTTGCTCGGTCCTGTCCAACTCTTTTCGACACCATGGACTGTAGCTTGCCAGGCTCCTCTGTCCATGGAATTTTCCAGGCAAGAGTACTAGAGTGGTTTGCCATTTCCTTCTCCAGGGGATCTTCCCAACCCAGCGACTGAACCCTCTCCCATACTGCAGGCAGACGCTTTACCATCTGAGTCGCCAGGGAAGCCCTTAGATAGTCAGAGGTGGTTTCATTTTCTCTCCTTGTTAGCTAGCCTCTATGCTGCTAGCCATACGGTATAAAACCCTATTTTCAAAGATTTTTAATTTCATAATCAAGCAGCTGGGCAGCCTTCTTACCAAATCTTTAGTCACTAGATTTTCCGGCTCCAGTTCCTCTTGCACATCAGTTGTCTCACATACAATGTCATCTTTTCCTTCTCTAATTCTTCAAGAGAATATCGTTACCTTCAGATTGGCACAAGCCTTGACTTGCTATTTAGAATAGATCAGAATCTGGTCAATTTACAGTTTCAATTTTATCTTTTAATACCAGTAATAAATATTTCTCTTGCATACTTTGTGAAAAATCACCTTTACTTTCCATTGTGGTATCCTTAACCGCATTCATTTTTCTAATTATTCAATATCTAGCTTAAATTCTGCTTCCTATGAAGGTTTCCCTGACCAATGCTTCCTGTCATTTCCCTTCTCTGAATTTCTGTACTCTTTGATTAATAACATGGTTTTCTACACAGAGAATCCTCTCAGTTTCAGGATTTAGGAGTTGAGGTTTTGAATAGCTTCATAATACAATTTTAGTGCTGGAAGACCTGAGAGACCATCCAGTTCAACCACTGATATTATGGATGACAACACATGTCCAAGGAAGACTGGTGACTTAGTAGCAAAACTCCTACCGGAACATCTGACTTTTGCCCAGTGTGACCTCTTGCTCCCAACACTGAGCCAGTCTCTCCGTATTCCCTCTGGCTGCTGCTGCTATTGCTGCTACACCAGCTGTACCCTGAACTCAAGGTACCTGTTTCTTTTTAGGAGTTGTAAAGTTAACAGATGCTCAGAAATTTTGTAACATATGATTCCTAGGTTAAAGACTTTCTCATTGTGTAATCAGAATTGGATGAACCACAAGAAGAAGAAAAAAAATCCTTTGAGCAAAATTGCTTTAAACCGAAAGTTTGTCCAAAAAATTTTATGCCAGCAGCAAGTACTCACAGATTCATCTATTCATAGAGATCTCTATAATCCATTCTTATATATATATGGGATCCTGTAAGGATCAGGGAGAACTAATATTTATTGAGCACCCATGTCAGATACTCTTATTGTTACTTTACATTAACTCATTTAGTTTTCATAATCACTAACTTTAAATTTTTATTTTTTAAAAAATATTTTGTTGTAGTATAGTTGATTTAAAATGTTGTATTAGTTTCTGCTGTATAGCAAATTGGGTCATAAGACAGGTATCCTATTATCTTCCTCCTTCTACAAATGGTGAAACAGAGACCAGAGATGTTAAGTAAATTTTCTGAATAATAAGGCCATAGAAGGAAGAACATGGATTTGAACTTATATCTCTTGTCTCTCCATCATGATATGGGTATATATTGGCTATATTTTGCCTGTTTGGTTACACAGTGGACTGTGGTGATGGACACTGTTGGTGCTCTGCCCCATCTCCTCTTGCTGTTTTGCTGTTCCTGTATACCTCTTCTCTCTGTGTCAGGGGACTTTTCTCAGTGGCTCACACTGGCAACTCTTCTCTGGAGGACGGTCCTCAGGCTACGGGAGCTGCTTATCTGTTTATGCAGAGAGCCAGTGGTAGCTTACATCCTCTCAGGTGGTCCTTAGCCAGTGACTGACAAGTGCAGGGGATGTCAAATCTTAGCGCCTTGCTTCAAGTTGGGACAAGTTCTAAGATATAACTTGGATATTAGAGCTCCCTGTGGAAACAACCTTAAAAAATCTCTACAGGACTGTAACCAACATCCTACTTGACTTAATCTTTCCTTGTTTTGTTTTCTTTCCTCCTTTGCCACTGTTTTCTTTGAGAAGTTCCTTAATAAATTGCTTGTATTAAAGTCTTGTCTCAGGGTTTAATTTTGGTGAATCCATTCTAAGATAGAGTATCATGATTTAATTTCTCAAATATTATTTATTAAGCACTTCCTATCTGCCAAGCACTATGTGATATTCTTTAAATCTATTAACTCATTGAACCCTCGCAAGAACCCTATGAACAGATACCAGAAAGCTGAGCCTTAATATGATCCTCAAGGTCACACAGCCAGTAGTTTGTCAGAACCAAGCTGAAACCCTGGTCTGATTCCCAAGGCATATTCATAACCCCTATGCTGTGCTCCTCAAGGATACATAATTCCCCCTGGTAAGGAAGCCAACTCATAGTCAGCCCCTCCATCTGTGGGAGAATACAAAAACAAATGATACAAATTCTAGTGTAAAAAACAAATTATCATATATTTTACAATTTTCTTCTCCTAATCCAGAAGTCTACATTTCAGTGACTGAGGAGAGCAAGAAATCTTATCTGGGCAAAACATATTATATGACACTTCATACAGTCTTTAGACTAGTGCCTTGAATATTTGTGGAGTATTTGCTTTCTGATAAGCTCAGAAGATAAAAAATATGCTTACTCTTAAGGAATCTATAACTCAGTGAAGGAGACTGGTTTGTGAAGGTCTATAATGCAATCTGACAAATACTGTAATAAAAGCACAAGATAGCACCAAAGAAGGAGTAAAATATTCTGATTCAGTCCTAGAGATGAAGTTAGGGAATGACTCATGAGTCATAAAGAATGGATAGGATTTTAGTGTTTTATTTTATCTCATTTTAATCTAATTGTACTTTATTATTTTACAGTGAAAGAACAAATACCAGAACTGTGTTTGAAATAGAGGCCAGGATCACAGAGGCAGAAAATGGCCTGTATCTGTGATTCTTATTAGAAATCTAATACAAAGACCTAGCTAGACCTCATTTACTTGCTCTGGTGGAAAGAACAGTAGTGCTTTTCTCTGACTGATAGATTCTCTTTAAAATGACTCAGAATTATTTTATACTTAGAATATTCACTTCAAGCAGTTATCACTTATATTCATAGCTATATAAAAGTGGGACTCCAAGATTTCAAATGTTTCTAATATGGAGATGTGAACTTGAACATATTAATAGCCATGCTAGGTAAAGGAGAGTGATTTCCAAATCAAAGGAGAGTGATTTCCAACCTATGGATTAAGACTCCAAGGGGACTCAAGTTGATTGAGATGGGTATTCAAATCCATATGCATATATATTCCTTTTCCAAGTCGTAGATACTAGAGCGCTTATCTTGTGAGGCAGCCATAAGCAAAGCGGTTAAGAATACAAGGGCTTGGAACTGTACTGCTGGAGTTTAAACCCTAGCTTTAACCATTATGTGAATGAATTCAGTTAAACTACTTGACCCTTCTGTACCTCCATTTCTCAATATATTTTTATAACTATTCCAAAATTATTTACCTGTAAAAGAAAATGTAAGAAAGGTAGGAAATTTGTAACTAGTAATGAAAAAGACAAAATCAGTTGGCCCTGAATGATTTTATTTACCTCATTATAACTTTGTACAATAATTTACAGGTTCAGAGACACAATCTCTGTCCTAACAGAACCCCTTGTCTTTACACTAATTCCTCTCAGTGTATTCTGCACACAGTCTTTCTCAATAAAACATGATCATATCCGGCTGCAGTTTTTTTTTTTTTTAAATCATTGTTTCCCCATTGGCTATAGGTTAAAGTCCAAGATCTGTGGCATTTTATTCAAAGCCTTCCTCTGTGGCTTAGCTACTTTCGTATTACCTCCTTAGTCCTCAATTTCTTGCCCTCTCCTCTTCCTGCTTAGAAATGTTTACATTTTCTTCTTTATACTCCTATAATTACATGACACTGTATTACATCACCTGAAATTGCTTTGTCTCCTTAACTAAATCATAAACCTCTGGAAGAGCAGGGACCATGTAGTTCCAGACTAAAGCACAGTGACTATTATAGAGTACAAATTGTGCTCAATGAAAAATGAATTCAAGTCAACAAATATTATATTCTAGGTTTTAGATATGTTAGAGCAATAGTTAAGAAATAAAAATTTAGTAAGTAGGTTCTTGTACAAAGGTTACAATGAATATTTTTTTTTAAGCTCTAAAACGATTATGTTCTGAAGTGTTAATTATATTGTATGAGTATTTTAAACAGGACTCTATGGTTGCATGTGATAGAAAACCAATTCACATAAGTTAGTTAAATCTATTTATATGTTTGTTCACCTGAAGGATATTGGGCACATCTCACATAGCACTATAATGGAATAGCCCAAAGAGAACTCAAAACCAACCCTACTGTACATTATCCAGGAACCAAGACAGAATTAGTTTTGCTGGCAACTTTGTATACCTAGGTCGCTTTCTGAAAATATCTGGGGTATGATTTCCTAAAGTCTGAGACTGTCCCAAGGTGAAAAACTCCTCGTTGGCCAATGCATTAGGCTGCTATATAGGCTCTTCTGGAAGAGCTAGGCTCAGTTCATCTGATATTCTTTGATACTACTTGATATGGGTGTCTGAAAGCCTTGATTATCTGGCATCAATCAGGAATACATACTGTCATTAAACTTCCCAGATAAGCAGAGCCTAATTCATTTAGTTTGAAAACTTAATTTTAACTCTTCAAGCTTTTCTTTCTAAAAGAGAATACATTGAATAGAATATATTGAAGATAACTTGGGTAATGTAATGGGGCACAAGAGTGAGTGCAGGTGTCAAGAGTCTTTAATGAATGTCTTCCAGTGGACACCAGGTTCATATACTCCAGTCTTTATCCACCGGACACATTTTTATTGAGGCACACAAATACTTCCACAGAAGGGAAGTGCCAGATTTAAATTCTTTTAAGAAATCTATTGCAGATAAATTAATATGGTAATCTGTTATGGGAAAAGAGAGAGAAGAAAACCCATTTGCTGTGTGTGTGTACTTCGTTGCTCAGTCATGTCCAACTCTTTGCAACACCATGGACTGTAGCCCGCTAGGCTCCTCTGTCCATGGGGATTCTTCAGGCAAGAATACTGGAGTGGGTTGCCATGCCCTCCTCCAGGGGATCTTCCCAACTCAGGGTTCAAACCCACCCCACATTGCAAGTGGATTCTTTACCATCTGAGCCACCAGGGATAGAAGAAAGCTCATTGACTTGTCCTCTTTGAATGTGTCTGAGCTTGCCTTTCTGTGACATCTCCTATTTCATATCAGAATTAGTTTAGTTGCATACTCAGGACCATCATTCTGTAGATCAACTTTGGGCACCACTCTGGAGATCAATACAAGGTTCTTGGAAATTTGCTAATCTCTGTAGAATTGTGTGCAGTGGCCAGAAGTGAAAGAGCTGCTAAGACGTTGTCCATATACAGCAGAACTATATATTCTCCATTTTCCTCATTTCAATTTTTCAATTTTGTAAACCTTTAAAAAATAGACATATTTTGAGCATTCTACCAAAAGACTGTTTTGGAATGAGAATGAAGGTGATGATGTAGCGGATGAGATAACAATATTGACTCAGTGATTCTTCTGTGCTGGACCCTGTTCTAACCACTCTTCTTATACTCATTCAGTTAATCTTCACATGAGTCCTATGATATTTTCATTTTATATCACATATAAAGAAGCTTTAGTATAGAGAGGTGACTTGGCCAATGTTTCATTACTAGTGAGAGGATATGTATTTTTGAAGCATTTTTATATCAATATTTCATAAAGAAAAATGATTAAAATTTCATCACATGAATACAATAAAATTTACTCTTATATTGATATTATTTCCAATTTGGGTATCTTTCAGAGAATGCTGCTGTGAATAAGTTTGTTTATTTCCTTATGATAGATACTGTTTGTAAACTAATGTGTCAAGGTGAGATTTTTATGGCTTTTGACATTGCCAGTTGCTTTCTAGAAAGTCAGTGCCTATTAATAGCTCATGAAATGGTATACAAGTGTATATACCTCATTATACTTTACAAATAATATGTATATATAAATACTATATATGTGTATATTTAATTTGGTAGCAATTATTTTATTATTTTGTTGTTGCTAATCAATGGGGTTGCTCACAGCACTTCTCTAACCTCATTCTCAGATGAGGAAATTGAGTGAACCCTAGTTCTGTTCATTACTCTTGGTTACCTTTGTTACTGTTTATTATTTAAGGCTGCTGATTCACTACCAGGTATGCATATTTGATACCTGTTTCTACATAGATATCATACTGTCTCGTAAAAAAACAGACAGCTAACTAGACAACTAGGTCATGCTATATTAGCAAATTTGATCCACATACTATCCATCATTAAAACAACAAAAACGAAAACAAACAAGGAAGCTAGGCAATAAACTCTGTACATTGATAGCAGATTTGATTGACACTCAATTCTGAAGTTAATAGCCATGTTGAGAATAGTACCTCCTAACAATTTTGTGAGTCATCAGGATTTTTCCCTTATTTCCTGGTTCCTGGCCTTACTGTCAGTGTAGATAAGGAAGCTATATAGAAAATTAAATTAAATACAAAAGTTTCCTGCATATGAAACCTTGCCTACATGATGAAAAAAACTAGATCTAAAATGGAAACTTAAAAAAAAAATCTTTCTGAAAAGTAAAAAGGAAAAATAGTTATATAGGATTTTAGTTATGTCTGATAAGTGAAAATGCTATTAACGTTCCTTGTACTGTTATTCTGAAAATATTTATTGAGTCAGTTGGCTTAGTTCTACCTGTCTGCAAGCAGACTTCACTAATATAGGGATGGATATGTGTGTGTGTGTGTGTATATCTATATCTATCTTTCTCTCTCTCTCTCTCTCTATATATATAGAGAGAGAGAGAGAATGACTATCAACAAGTCTACAAATAGTAAATACTGGAGAAAGTATGGAGAAAAAGAAACCCTATTACCTTGTTGATGGGAATGTAAATTGGTACAGTCACTATGGAGAACAGCATGGAGGTTCCTTAAGAAACTAAAAATAGCCATACCATATGATCCTGCAGTCCCACTCCTGTGCATGTATCTGGAGGAGAGCATAATTCAAAAAGACACCTGCAACTCAATGCTCATAGCAGCACTGTTTACAATAGCCAAGACATGGAAGTCACATAAATGTCCATAGAGAAAAGACTGGATAAAAAAGAAACAGTATATGTATGCAATGGGGGCAGGCACAGGAGGGCCCAGGTGAGCTACTCCACGTTCAAGGCCAGGAGGGGTGGTCATGAGGAGATACCCCTCATTCAAGGTAAGGAGCAGTGACTGCACTTTGCTGGAGCAGCTGTGAAGAGATACCCCATGTACAATGTAAGAGAAACCCAAATAAGATGGTAGGAGTTGCAGACGGCATCAGAGGGAAGACACACTGAAACCATAATCAAGAAAACTAGCCAATCTGATCACATGGACCACAGCCTGTCTAACTCAGTGAAACTAAGCCATGCTGTGTGGGGCCACTGAAGATGGGCAGGTCATCGTGGAGAGGTCTGACAGAATGTGGTCCACTGGAGCAGGGGATGGCAAACCACTTCAGTATTCTTGCCTTGAGAACCTCATGAACAGTGTGAAAAAGCAAAAAAATAGGACACTGAAAGATAAACTACTCAGGTCAGTAGGTGCTCAATATGTGACTGAAGATCAGTGGAGAAATGACTCCAGAAAGAATGAAGGGATGGAAACAGAGCAAAAACAATACCCAGTTGTGGATGTGACTGGTGATAGAAGCAATGTCCAATGCTGTAAAGAGCAATATTGCATAGGAACCTGGAATGTCAGGTCCATGAATCAAGGCAAATTGGAAGTGGTCAGATCGGACATGGCAAGAGTAAATGTCGACATTCTAGGAATCAGTGAACGAAAATGGACTGGAATGGTTGAATTTAACTCAGATGACCATTATATCTACTACTGTGGGCAGGAATCCCTTAGAAGAAATGGAGTAGCCATCATGGTCAACAAAAGAGTCCGAAATGCAGTACTTGGATGCAATCTCAAAAACGACAGAATGATCTCTGTTAGTTTCCAAGGCAAACCATTCAATATCATGGTAATCCAAATCTATGCCCCAACCAGTAGCACTGAAGAAGCTGAAATTGAATGGTTCTATGAAGACCTACAAGACCTTTTAGAACTAACACCCCAAAAAGATGTCCTTTTCACTAAAGGGGACTGGAATGCAAAAGTAGGAAGTCAAGAAACACCTGGAGTAACAGGCAAATTTGGCCTTGGAATACAGAATGAAGCAGAGCAAAGGCTAACAGAGTTTTTGCCATGAGAACACACTGGTCATAGCAAATATCCTCTTCCTAAAACAGAAGAGAAAACTCTGCACATGGACATCACCAGATGGTCAACATTGAAATCAGATTGATTCTGTTCTTTGCAGCCAAAGATGGAGAAGCTTAGTACAGTCAGCAAAAAGAAGACTGGGAGATGACTGTGGCTCAGATCATGAACTCCTTATTGCCAAATTCAGACTTAAATTGAAGAAAGTAGGGAAAACTGCTAGACTATTCAGTTATGACCTAAATCAAATCCTTCATGACTATACAGTTGAAGTGAGAAATAAATTTAAGGGTCTAGATCTGATAGATAGAGTGCCTAATGAACTATGGACGGAGGTTTGTGACACTGTACAGGAGACAGGGATCAAGACCATCTCCAAGAGAAAGAAATGCAAAAAAGCAAAATGGTTGTCTGGGGAGGACTTACAAATTACTGTGAAAAGAAGAGAAGCAAAAATCCAAGGAGCAAGGAAAGATATAAGCATCTTCAGAGTTCCAAAGATAGCAAGGAGAGATAAGAAAGCCTTCTTCAGCCATCAATGCAAAGAAATAGACGAAAAGAACAGAATGGGAAAGACTAGAGATTTCTTCAAGAAAATTAGACATACCAAGGGAACATTTCATGCAAAGATGGGCTCATTAAAGGACAGAAATGGTATGGACCTAACAGAATTAGAAGATATTAAGAGGAGGTGGCAAGAATACACAGAAGAACTATACAAAAAAGATCTTCACAACCCGGATAATCACAATTGTGTGATCACTCATCTAGAGCCAGACATCCTGGAATGTGAAGTCAAGTGGGCCTTAGAAAGCATCACTATGAACAAAGCTAGTGGAGGTGATGGAATTCCAGTTGGGCTATTTCAAATCCTGAAAGATGATGCTGTGAAAGTGCTTCACTCAATATGTCAGCACATTTGGAAAATTCAGCAGTGGCCACAAGACTGGAAAAGATCAGTTTTCATTCCAATCCCAAAGAAAGGCAATGCCAAAGAATGCTCAAACTACCACACAATTGCACTCATCTCACATGCTAGTAAAGTCATGCTCAAAATTCTCCAAGCCAGGCTTCAACAATACATGAACTGTTAACTTCCAGGTGTTCAAGCTGGTTTTAGATAAGGCAGAGGAATCAGAGATCAAATTGCCAACATCTACTGGATCATGGAAAAAGCAAGAGAGTTCCAGAAAGACATCTATTTCTGCTTTCTTGACTATGCCAGAGCCTTTGATTGTGTGGATCACAATAAACTGTGGAAAATTCTGAAAGAGATGGGAATACCAGACTACCTGACCTGCCTCTTGAGAAATCTGTGTGCAGGTCAAGAAGCAACAGTTAGAACTGGACATGGAACAACAGACTGGTTCCAAATAGGAAAAGGCGTACATCAAGGATGTATATTGTCACCCTGCTTATTTAATTTATATGCAGAGTACATCATGAGAATTGCTGGGCTGGAAGAATCACAAGCTGGAACCAAGATTGCCAGGAAAAATATTAATAACCTCAGATATGCAGATGACACCACCCTGATGGCAGAAAGTGAAGAGGAGCTAAAAAGCCTCTTGATGAAAGTAAAAGTGGAGAGTGAAAAAGTTGGCTTAAAGCTCAACATTCAGAAAACAAAGATCATGGCATCTGGTCCCATCACTTTATGGGAAATAGATGGGGAAACAGTGGAAAACAGTGTCAGACTTTATTTTGGGGGGCTCCAAAATCACTGCAGATGGTGACTGCAGCCATGAAATTAAAAGACACTTACTCCTTGGAAGGAAAGTTATGACCAGCCTAGATAGCATAGACATTACTTTGCCATCAAAGATCTGTCTAGTCAAGGCTATGGTTTTCTAGTAGTCATGTATGGATGTGAGAGTTGGACTGTGAAGAAAGCTGAGCACAGAAGAACTGATGCTTTTGAATTGTGGTGTTGGAGAAGACTCTTGAAAGTCCCTTGGACTGCAAGGAGATCCAACCATCCATTCTAAAAGAGATCAGTCCTGGGTGTTCATTAGAAGGACTGATGCTGAGTCTGAAACTCCAGTACTATGGCCACCTCATGTGAAGAGTTGACCCTGATGCTTGGAGGGATTGGGGGCAGGAGGAGAAGGGGACAACAAAGGATGAGACGGCTGGATGGCATCACCGACTCGATGAACGTGAGTTTGAGTGAACTCTGGGAGTGGTGATCGACAGGGAAGCCTGGCATGCTGCAATTCATGGCGTCACAAAGAGTTGGACATGACTGAGTGACTGAACTGAACTGAACTGAACTGGAATATTACTCAGGCATATAAAGAATAAAATAATGCCATTTGGATGAATCTAGAGATTATCATATTAAATGAGACAAATCCGACAAAGATAAGTATCATATGATATCACTTTGTGTGGAATCTAAAAGAATTATTTAAATGAACTGATTTACAAATCCATAACTGACTCATAGACATAGCTAATTTATGGTTAGCAAAGGAGAGGAGGTAAATTAGGAATTTCAAATTAACTTATACACATTAATATATGAAAAATAGAAACAATGAACCTGCTGTACTCAATACAATGAGCTATATTCAATATCTTATAATAACCTGTAAGAGAAAAGTTGGCTTAAAGCTCAACATTCAGAAAACTAAGATCATGGCATCCAGTCCCATCACTTCATGGCTAATAGATGGAGAAAGTGTGGAAACAGTGGCTGACTTTATTTTGGGGGGCTCCAAAATCACTGCAGATGGTGATTGCAGCCATGAAATAAAAAGACACTTACTCCTTGGAAGGAAAATTATGACCAACCTAGACAGCATATTGAAAAGCAGAGACATTACTTTGCCAACAAAGGTCCATCTAGTCAAGGCTATGGTTTTTCCAGTAGTCATGTATGGATGTGAGAGTTGGACTGTGAAGAAAGCTGAGCACAGAAGAACTGATGCTTTGAAATGTGGTGTTGGAGAAGACTCTTGAGAGTCCCTTGGACTGTAAGGAGATCCAACCAGTCCATCCTAAAGGAGATCAATCAGTCCTGCATGTTCATTGGAAGGACTGATTTTGAAGCTGAAACTTTGGCCACCTGATGTGAAGAGCTGACTCATTTGAGAAGACCCTGATGCTGGGAGGCAATGGGGGCAGGAGGAGAAGGGGACGACAGAGGATGAGATGGTTGGATGGCATCACCTGCTCAATGGACATGAGTTTGGGTGGGCTCCGGGAGTTGGTGATGGACAGGGAAGCGTGGCTTGCTACAGTTCATGGGGTCGTAGAGTTGGACACAACTGAGCAAATGAACTGAACTGAAGTGAGGAAAGAATCTGAAAAAGAATGGATATATATTTGTGTGTGTTGTGTTTGTGTGTGTGTGTCTGTGTGTGTGTGTGTATTATTTAAATATTGTTTTGGCCAGAAAGTTTTTTCAGTTAGTTAATATATTGTTCAATACAGTTCTTGATGACAATGAAAAATGTCTTTTATTTTTATTTAAAACCAAACTCTTTAGCCAGCCCATTATATATATATTCAGTTATATATATAATTGAAAAATTATTATATGTATATATTGAACCACTTTGCTATACACCCCAAACTAATACATTGTAAATTAACCATGCTTCAATAAAAGGCCACACTATATTAATATAGTCAGTTTGAATATTAATTAACTTTATATTTTCCCTATTTTATGATCAAAAAACACAGGAAACAAGGAACTCTGGGTTCAAACTGCTGACTCTTATCTCTAATCAGCTTTGTGACCTTACTAAACTTGTTGGAACCTCTTTACTTCAGTTTTCTAATTTGTAAAATGTGAATAATAATATTACTAAACTCAAGGGGTTTCTGTGAAATAAAAATGGGATAATATAGCAGAAGCTCTCAGAGAAGTACCTGACACTTGGTAAGTGCTATCACTGGTAGCCTAGTCAGTAAAGAATTTGTCTACAATGCAGGAGACTTGGGTTTGATCTCTGGGTCAGGAAGATCCCTTGGAGAAGGGAATGCCAACCGACCAGTATTCTTGCCTGGAGAATTCCAGGGACAGAGGAGCCTGGCAGGTTACAGTCTAAGTGGTCACAAAGAGTTGGACACCACTGAGCAACTTTATCCTACACACACAAATATATGTTAGCTATTCTTTTGTTAGTATTACATAATAATAATTTTCTTGTTATGCTTATTATTCTATGTATTCTAATTATTACTACTAAGAAAAATTGCTTGCATCTTCTCTTTTCATCAAGCTAATGTTTTATGAATAGTATTATTATAAATGCAGTTATGTTTCTAGAATCAGCCTGCCAAAGAATTCACCCAGAAATGCTTTTTGGCTATGGGAGAAAGAATACCTGAAAATCTGAGGCTTGTACACCATTGGCCCAGTTCATGCAACTGGTCTTCTTTTTCAAGAGTAAGTGTAGTAAACTTATTTAAGAGATTACTATAACTATGGCTTAATTATTACTTAAATCACTTACCAGCTGAGACTCCAGGCAGATTCCTGAGCTCTTAAGCCCTAGTTGCCTGTTGGTCCCGCCTTTGATATGACATCCTTTCTCTTTAGAGGGCCCTGTGCTTGCCCTTCGCTGGCTGTGCCTCCCCCAGGCTAGCTTCATGAGTGTGAGACTCGTCTCGTCATCACATATGGCCCTGGATTCAGAAAAGTCGTACACTTGACTCAGTGCTCTGCTGTAGTTGTCCTAAACTTCTTAGTCATTTTTTCCTTTGAACTTATTTTTTTATAAGTAGAGTCTGATGGGAAGAAGGATGTGTGCCCACCATTTCTTGCCACTTCCTTTACATATAGCACTCATGAGGTCCATGAGCACAAATTCAGGTGAGCTCACAGTGTTGGATTTCAGTGAGACTCAAGTGAATACAGGATAAACATATTTTATCTAAGTAGATGGTGCCCTGCCAGCCTGGAAAGGCTGTGCTTTCAGTTTAATCCAGAACTTGGAATGCAGAAAGAAGGCAATGACATTCCAAGAGACACAGGCAACCAAGAAACTATCATATCCGTTCTTATTCATGTGATTTCCCTTTGTTGCTTCTCAGTCACTCAGTCGTGTCCAGCTCTTTGTGACCCCATGGACTATATCCACCAGGCTCCTCTGTCCATGGCATTCTCCAGGCAAGAATACTGGAGTGGATTGCCATTTCCTTCTCCATTTTCCTTTGTTAGTCAACTACTTATATTGATAATGATGATATAGAAGGAAAAGGAAAAATAGCACAACCCATAATTCCTTTTCCTTGCAGTCCTTCCTTACTCACCAGTGAGCCAAAGGTTGAGAGCATCTGGGAGGCAAGGTGTGAAGTAAAAACACTTAAAAGTTGTGCACTGTTTTCACTATTTTGGCAAGAATGAAATGCATGTGCATATATGAGTTATAAAATATAAACTGTGTATTCTACATACAAGTTAAATGTTCTTATATGTGCATTTAGAACTAGCATTGCACGATGTAAAGATGAATGGTAAAAGTCACATGAATAGTTTATAATTGTAATTTTTCAAATTTAGAACAACTTTAAATTATAAACAAAATTACCATGACAAGTGAAGAAAGGCTATGAAAGAAATAAAAAAGCTTTATATTTTAGTTGCTTTAAAAATATTACTTTTTACTTCTGCTTAAACAAGGGGTCCTGCATTTTCATTTGGTATTTGGTTCTCCAAACTATGTAGCTGGTCCATCCTATAGTATAAGGAGTCTACAAGGCCAAGAGATTGTACCCAAGAGGAGTAGCCCCCTCCCCTTCTTCTAGAACACACCACACATGCCTGGACCTGAAATCTCCTGATAACTAACTGATCCTCCTTCCACAGTCTGTGTTGGCTAGAACTAACTGGGGTGCCAGGGTCAGGTTTCCCCAAGACAGGTTGCATCAAATCAGGGTGTGTGCATTTCTAGGCTTGACAGTGCAAAGGACAGCTATTGATGTGTTGTGTGGGCTGTGGGGGGCCACACACATGTACATGTACATGAGGCCCCTCAAGTGCGGACTGGAGTTGGGGACAGTAGGAAGGAAAATGGGTGCCCCGTGGCCCGTCTGTTCTTGAGCAGCCATATATCAGCATGACATTGAGAGGGGTCTAATAATTGCAAATTTGAATCTGGGCTTCAAGTATTATGAAAGGATTATTTGTCTAGATAGGAGATAAACACATTTAATAGCTTGTTAGCCTGATTTATATTTGCATATTTAGAGACATGGTATGTTGATCTCCATTTTTAATTTTGCCTCAGGCCTCTTAAATATTAGGGGAGGTTCTGGATGTGAATATGTAAAGTACTTAGTGCCTGAAACTCAGTAAAAGTCCAGTGTGTGCTCAGTTGCTTTAATTGTGTCCGACTCTTCACAACTCTGGCTGTAGCCCACCAGGCTCCTCTGTCCATGGTGTTCTCCAGGCAAGAATACTGCAGTGGGTTGCCATGCCCTTCTCCAGGGGATCTTCTGGTTCCAGGAATCGAATTCCTGTCTCGTGCATTGGCAGGCAAGTTCTCTACCACTAGCACCACCAATGATGTTGTTAAGGTAGCACTGTTTTCTTGGAAAGGCCCTGCTTACCCCCGCCTGCCCTACGCCTCTACGTCTTCTCTAACCCTCTGGTAGGAAGAGTGATAGTGATAGTAGTGGTATTCTGCTTTCCAGTCCCCAGATACTAAGGCCCTGCTCTAAATAGACTGATTGCCTGGATCCCTAAAGTGCTGCCTTGGGTCCCATAGCCATGCCCTGTGAGTCAGATTAGCTGAGGTTCAGGGACTGCCAGAATTATGCATGAGCTTGGTGTGCCCTCTGCCGTTTGAATTGTGCTGTTCATTCTGCAGTTTCTCATATACTTTTTGTCTTTTTTCCTAATGAATTTGGAATTACTTTAAAACTTAGGACAGTATTTATCTCTATGATAGTTAAAACACACTGAGAAGAACCTTTTAATGTTTCCCTTTTTGCACTGGATGCCGGGAACTGGGTAAAATTTTGATTTTTCTCAATTATGATAATTGTGCATTGCTTAGGGTTCCTAATTCAATTAATTTCCTGTTCTCATTATTAAGTTCTTTCTTGGATTGTCACCCTTGTTTCTGTGACATTTTACTATAAGCCTCGTTGAACTCTGTTTTGTTAATTAGTCTTTGTTTTAGTGAATATTCTAACAAAAACATTTTGGAAAGTTTGTTCTTTGGAAACATTTTGGCATTTCTTCAAAAGTCTAAACTGTAAAATTGTTGGGGCAGGTGGAATCTATTAAGGCCATATGTCAGGTAGTTTTTTTAAGTATAATTTTTAAAAACATAGTATTTATATTCCCTCTCTCTAATTCTCTTGCTGGCATTGATCTCAACAAACTATCAATGAGCAAATGAAAAGAATTAGGTCCCAACATGTAATATGTAGTAATATTAGCAGAAACAGAAATCTGATTAGGATTATTTTTTTCCTTTTCTTTTGTTGGTTTTCCCTCTTTATTTTAAACTTATAAGCAGACATTAGGAAAGTGGAACCATTGCTCCCTCTGTCACATACTACGTGTGGACTAGTTACCAAACCATGGATTCTTAAAATAGATGTTTTCCCTAAAGTAGTGCCTATATACTATGTATGTTAATTGTCTACTTGCTTGTTTACATGCTGGCTGGCTGTAAAATTTTTGAGAATAAAAACCATACTTGGGTTGCTTATCCATTTATACTTGTCATCTAACAGAGTGATTAAGATAACAGTGCAGATACTTTAAAATATATAAATGAATGCCTCAGGCACATAATATGCTTAATATTGTATAGATTGTGGCCTTGGAAGTATTAGGTCAAACCATATGGAACTGCAATATTTTCCCATTTTTATTTATGATCCAATCCAATAGTTTGGTAACATTAGTGGAGATCGGGTGAAGATCAAGGAATTTGGAAGCTAAGATATTGATTGACTGTTTCATACAGATTCTGATACCAGGCAGAATGATTTTAAGGGGTAAGGGGGCAAGAGTGTCTTGGGTGAGATTAGTAGACAACAGAGAAAATAGGGATAAAGGATAGTATAGATCAATGGTGAAGGATTGAGACTTAAAAATGATACCACAGGAGTAATGACCTAGTTCAGAAGTTGCAGAGGGGAGCTCAGAAAATAATTCTCTCAGCCAAACCCTGGTACTGGGATATTGGGAGAAGGGCAGCCTCTCCTAGCAAAAGGAAGTCTACCTATAAGAGTTTAGGCTCAGTTAAGTGAAGGAGGAAGAGGAAGCAAGATAAAACCATGGTTCTAGATGAGAAAGTCTAGGTAGGACACAGCCTTTATTTGAAAATCCAAAATGACCAATGCCTAGAATATATTTATCAGATTTACCTACCCACTTAATTGACCTATCAGAAACTAAAAACAAAACTAAGATCATTGTGGGGTAATAATGGCATAAATCAAGATTTTTTTTTAAATCACATATGACAATCCAGATCCATTTTGCAATGATCTGCTTTATAATCCAGAGTACATAAGAATGTTTTTCTCTGCTGTTCTCTACTTTGTCTTATCTACATGCTGATATTTACCTCCTTTCCCTGAAGTAACATCATACATTTCTATGCAGTTTCTCACTATATCCCAAGGTACATCCCATTAAATTCACCCAAATGGGAAACTGCAGTCTCAGTGAGAGACATCCTAGAAATTCTCCAGGCTAAACCCATGGCAGCCATATTTTATGGGGATGAATTGGGGCCTCAGACCCACCCATATGTCCATTATGATGACTATAACTTAACTAGAAAAGAGTCAAGAGGACAGGCAGCAGAGGAGGTGAGAGATGGTAGAGGTCTGTGTTCCAAATGTCTGTAGAGCCAATGGGTTGGAAGAGAATTTTGAGAAAGAGGAGTCCACAGTGATTCTAAGATTGAACAGGTTGGGTTTTGTTTTGTTGATTTTATTTTGTTTTATTGAATAGGGATGTTGGGGAAGGAGTTCAGTTTTGCACATGTGAATTTTGAGAAAGTTGTTAGGTATACAAGCGGAGACATCAAATAGACAATCAGATGCTTAAGTCTAGACTTTGAAAGAGGAGTCTGTACTGGACATGTATTGGGCAAGTTGTTAGCATATAGATGATAATTAAAACCGTGTATTAGAATGAGATCACCAAGGGAGTGAGTGTGGATAGAGAACTTGTGAGTGAATTTCATCTATTTGGCGTGATTTACTCAGTGGGCCTGTAAAGCTAAATACGTCCTCTTCTCAGAGAACTCATGGTTTGTATTTGACAGTACATTTTCATAAATGCAGGAGATGCTATTCATATAGACTGTAGTATCTGGAGATGAATATTGCAATGGCCAGTATAGGGATGCAGGGAGCAGTGTGGAGAGTCAGTTATGTATTTCTGTATGTTAATGGCCATCAGTTCAGTTCAGTTCAGTTCAGTCACAGTCGTGTCCGACTCTGCGACCCCATGAGCCACAGCACGCCAGGCCTCCCAGTCCATCACCAACTCCCAGAGTTTACCCAAACCCATGTCCATCGAGTCAGTGATGCTATCCAACCATCTCATCCTCTGTCATCCACGTTTCCTCCTGACCTCAATCTTTCCCAGCATCAGGGTCTTTTCCAGTGAGTCAGCTCTTCACATCAGGTGGCCAAAGTATTGGAGTTTCAGCTTCAACATCAATCCTTCCAATGAACACCCAGGACTGATCTCCTTCAGAATGGACTGGTTGGATCTCCTTGCAGTCCAAGGGACTCTCAAGAGTCTTCGACACCACAGTTCAAAAACATCAATTCTTCAGGGCTCAGCTTTCTTTACAGTCCAACTCTCACATCCATACATGACCACTGGAAAAACCATAGCCTTGACTAGACATGTTAATGGCCATAACATGATACAATAAATGCTGTTCTTGATATATGTATTAGAGTTGTAATATAATATAATATTAATAATGTAAAATGTAATAGAATTTGTATATGTCATGGGATTGTAGAGAAAGAAAATGTGATTTGACTCAAAGAAAAGAAGGTGGAGTTAAATTTAGAAGACTGTTTTCAAACAATGTATCTTAGAACAGATTAATATTATAGTAACATTGTATGTAGTTAAAATCAAAATTAAGACCTGAGCTGAAGGATCACTTGACATTATCTTTTAATAACCTTCATTCAGGTCCACCTTTGGGCACCTAGTTTGTCTTCCGAGATCCCCCATCCTATTGCTAAAAAGGCTACCGAAGCCCATTGCAGCACTGTTGATGGTTGAAGGCAGAGGTGAAGAAGGAAAGACGGCACAGGAATGACAACAGGACCACAGCATTCTAGCTTTCTATGCCTGAGGATTCTGTTAGGAGATAGCAGGGGTGGTGTGTCCCATGAGCAGCCCATCAGTGTGGTCTTGCACTCTCCATTGTCTCTTTTCTGTGGCTTAGGTTATAAAGGAATGGTTTTAAAAAGTGGGTTTTGTACTTTCTGTTGTAAGCATTATAATCTCCAAAAACAAACAACCAACCATCTTTTCTGTGAAGTGATGCCTTTAATGTGATTTTCTGTTCCCAGCTCTGAGAATACTATTGAGTCATCCACCAGTGGTTATTGGCCAAGTAGGTGAGAATTGTAAAAAATGCTTCCAGGTGAAATACACACACACACACACACACACACACACACACACACACATATGTGAAGTGAGTGAAGTGAAAGTTGCTCAGTCATGTTTGACTCTTTATAACCCCATGGACTATAGAGTCCATGGACTTCTCCAGGCCAGAATACTGGAGTGGGTAGCCTTTACCTTCTCCAGGGAATCTTCCCAACCCAGAGATCGAACCCAGGTCTCCTGCATTGCAGGCAGATTCTTTACCAGCTGAGCCACAAGAGAAGCCCATATATATATATATATATACATATTCACACACATGTATATCTTTAACATTTTTAAGTGGTCTTTACCTCATGACATCAGCCTCGTATCCTATGAATAATCTGTTATAAAGCACATCTAGGCCACAACTGAATTAAATTTTTACTTAAAAATTGTAAATATTGGGGGTGGTCTGGTGGCTCAGACTCCACGCTCTCAATGCAGAGGGCCTGGGTTCAATCCCTGGTCACGGAACTAGATCCCACGTGCTGCACCTAAGACCCTGCACAGTGAAATAAATATATTTTTTAAATTGTAAACATTTGTATTTTCTGTCATTCATTTTATGAAAATGTAACAAAGTTCCTTGAAGACAATTGACAATTTGACAATAAAAGTAAACTGTTATGCAAAACTAGAATTGGTGCAAAACATAAATAGCAGCATTTCACACTATAAATAGCAACACTAAATCACTGGGAGTAAAACTTAGTTTTATGCGTATTGCTATTCTCTGCTTATTGTTTTCCCTTTACATGTAAGATTGTTCTCAGTGTATCACTTCTGTACCCACCTTTGAAAGCCTTCATTCTTTTAGGCACCCTTAACTATACATTAGGCTATGCCCCAGCACCTAGCACAGTACCCTGCATGCACACCTCTCTAAAGAACCATTGTCAGTCTATTAGGTGCTGAATCATTAGTGGCTTTCTCTCATTCACATAGCAGCTGAACATCTGTATATATGATCAACAGTACTGCAATTCAAGTACTTCCTCTGCTTTATTTCATGTCATATTTACCAATATTTACCATATTTCTCTATCCTTACTTATTTTTATGATGTTCAAACTAATGAAATAAATCGAGAATAAGCAGCTACCAATTAAAGAATTCATCTGGAGAATTAACTGGCATAATGGTATGTGCAGGAACCCTAATTAGCCTTAATTTATTTATTCAACAAACTTTTATTGAGCTTACTGAGTGCAAGCTACTGTGCAAAGTGATGGGGGTGTACAGTGAATAAGGCAGGTAGAATCTCTGCCTTATGGAACTTTTTGGCAAGCAAACGGTTGCAGTGCCATGTAATAACACAAGTCCAGGCTACTGCAGGAGCGCATCAAAGGGCACCTGTATCTGTTAGAGTTAGGTTCAAGGACAAGTGGTACAAAACCCAAATAGCAATAGTTTAAAAGAAATAGAAAAATTTTAACATGAATGTCTTGAGGTAGACCAGAACTCCATGATGTCAGATCTACTTCTGGCTTGTTGCTGTGCTGTGGCTGACTTCCAGGCCTCAAATCACCTTATTGTGCAAGGGGACTTCTCCTGCCCTAGGTCCACATTCCACCAGAAGGAAGTAAGAAAAGAGAGGGGAGGAACAGTGTCTGTAACTTTAAAAGACTTCCTAGAAATTGCTCAAACCACTTTCACTTACATTCCCATTGGCCAGAACACTCATGTGTTGTCATGTTAATAAATGTGATTAGGAGCAGTGGAAGGGTTACTAGACAGATTATCAGATTGATAGGAGAATGTATTAATAGAAGTTAGTATTACTCCTCTATTTAAAATCCCTGCTTGTGCCAGAGCACTTATAAAAATGTAGCTCAGTGCTCTGTGATGACCTGGAGGGAGGCTCAAGAGGAAGGGATATATGTATCCATATAGCTGACTTACACTGTTGTAGAGTAGAAACTAAGACAACATTGTAAAGCAATTATATTCCATGTTTTAAAAAAGCAGTCACATATCTTACTCCCATTGAAATAAAATTTTGTTGTACTTTGGCTTTTTGCTATTAGCCTCTGTTACCTGTCATGTCCAAAGTTCCCAGTGTTTTATTTGAATCTTCATACTTGAGAAGCCAATAGGGTCAAGAAAATAGGAACCAGTCTTTGCATAAGTGTTTATTGGACTTTTCTTTATCATCTTTCAGGTCTTGTAGAAATTTGCCTGATGCACCCTCTCGATGTGGTGAAAACCAGGTAAGGTTCTGCATGAACAAGTTTTATTGACTTTGGCTGATATCCAAATTAAGATCAGTCAGAAAACTAAATGCTAGAACTTGTCCTAGGCCGGTAGCTTCTCCCAATAATGGCATTTATATTTACTTGTTAAAGAAAATACTATTTGACAGATAAAATGTGGCAGTGAAAAGCATTTCTCGATAGAGGTCATCTGAAGGTATATAATATTTTATGCCGTCACATGACAACCATAAGGTGTGATTTGTGACTTAACTGGTGAGCAAAGGAAATTTATCAAAATGATGTAAAAACTTAACTCTGTCTAGTGAATTATGACACCAGACTTCCATTTGGCATTGCATGTAGCAGATTGCTATTTAATAGTTAGCATTTTGGTGTGAAACTCCAAAATTTCAAATAAACTTCTTTAATGGTGCTTAAAGAATTTATTCCTACGTCTGTTCATCAGTGCAGAGTGCTGTACTTCCTGGAAAATGCATTTGCTCTTAAAGGGAGATACAAATCAGGGCAATGTATTAAGTCTGTTTACCAAGAGAAAACAAAATCTTGTGGGTTTTAATATGATTTGAAGCATTTTTTTAAAGTTAAATCTGTGATTAAATTACTGAACTCTATTTTTTTTTTTCAAATTTAAAGCTCTGAAACTGTAGTGAAAGTTTCCATTTATTTGCATTGTGTCGATCCCAACAACATGCCTAGGATGGAGCTTAATAGTAGAAGTGCCATCTAACGATGGTCAAACAAACCCTTACAACCACAGTTAGGAAATACTTGATGAGTCACGCTGGTCATTGAATGGACATGTTGCTTAATTTACCTGAAGAGGCAACTGAATCTAGGCTGGTGGCTGAAAGCAAGGAAAGGTGTCTGTGACATGCAAATAATATTACATTTCTGATAGAGATAGAGAAGATGAGAATGTGGCGTCTTTCATAGTCAGCTTTTACACCTGTAACAAAATTACATATAGACTGAGGGCTGTTTTGGAGGTTGGAAAGCTCAAGATCAAGATGCCAGTCAATTTGATTCTTGGTGAGAACCCTCTTCCTGACTTGTAGACAGTCACCTTCTTGCTGTATCCTTTCTTGGTGATGGAGAGAGGAAACTCTCATGTCTTTCTTCTTCAGTTCAGTTCAGTTCAGTCGCTCAGTCATGTCTGACTCTTTGCAACCCCATGAGTCACAGCACACCAGGCCTCCCTGTCCATCACCAACTCCCAGATTTCACTCAGACTCATGTCCATCGAGTCGCTATTGCCATCCAGCTATCTCATCCTCTGTCGTCCCCTTCTCCTTTTGCCCCCAATCCCTCCCAGCATCAGGGTCTTTTCCAGTGAGTCAACTCTTCGCATGAGGTGGCCAAAGTACTGGAATTTCAGCTTCAATATCATTCCTTCCAAAGAACACCCAGGACTGATCTCCTTTAGAATGGACTGGTTGGATCTCCTTGCAGTCCATGGGACTCTCAAGAGTCTTCTCCAACACCACAGTTCAAAAGCATCAATTCTTTGGTGCTCAGCTTTCTTCACAGTCCAACTCTCACATCCATACATGACCACTGGAAAAAGCACAGCCTTGACTAGATGGACCTTTGTTGGCAAAGTAATGTCTCTGCTTTTGAGTATGCTATCTAGGTTGGTCATAACTTTCTTTCCAAGGAGTAAGTGTCTTTTAATTTCATGCCTGCAATCACCATCTGCAGTGATTTTGGAGCCCCCAAAATAAAGTCTGACACTGTTTCCACTGTTTCCCCATAACACAAATTTCATCATCATGGGGTCCCCCATGACCTCATCTAAACCTGTTTCTCCCCCCCC